>CAUYLG010054213.1:0-45807 GCA_963573385.1 Cacajao melanocephalus
AATGAAAATAGCACATTCTGTGTTGGTGGTGTCATTTGCCATTTGCGTATACCCCAAATAGTACCATCAGAAAAGATGAAGGCAAGTACAAAAGAAACATAGAGGGGCACTCAGAAATGGTGACTGTGATGGAGAGAAACAGATGAGAAAATACACTCCAAAAAAAATGTTGATTAATTTTGACAAGATGATTCATTATGTATCTTATGGGTGTTTATTAATGTTTTGTTAAGTCAATATTTTTCAAGCTACATCTGATTGAGTGTATTATATAGACCTAATGCTGCAGTGAGAACAAAGAGACTTATATGAAAGCTTAGTTTATGTGTTTTAGAGAGTGTTTCTGAAAAGGAGGATCTCAAGTTTCAAGTGTATTGGAATCAGCAGTAAAGTGAATCTCACGCCAAAAAAAAAAAAAAAAAAAAAAGTTTGATGTTTTAAAACCACTAAGTATTATTGTAATTAGTTACACAGCAATAGATAACTAATACAGTTATAAGTTAAATATACCCATATATAAGAATCTGGTAATTTCATTCCTAGGTATTTACCCAAGGGAAATAAATGTGAGTGCTTGCACAGGCACAAATTCTTGGACAAAAACATTTAGAGTTTTGAGTTTTACAAACCTCCAAAAGTGAGGGAAAACAAACAAAACCCAATGGCCCTTAAGAGAAAGATGAATAAATAGCTGTGATATTCATAAATATAATACAATTCAGCTATAAAATAATTACAGATACATGGCATAGATGGGTTGATTACAGTGTATTGGCTCAAGAAATTTTATGTGTCTTGTGGAAAAGATGTCAGGATTTTTATCAGCAGCATTCAGAACAACTACGTGACCAAAGATTTGGGAGAATTTTCTGGAAAGAAAATAACAAATTTCATTATAATAGTGTAAGAGATAAGTGATTATGCCATGTACTACACTCAACTTCATTTTTAGCTAACACCACCTTAACAGTTATCTGTTAAGAAAATCCACCAGTCCTTTTTTTTTTTTCAAATTTATTTATTTTTAAAATTTATTTTAGATGACTGGTTTTTGGAACACCAATGTACTCTGGCTCAAGGAGTATTTGTATAAACCTAAAAAAAATCACTCATGAAAATATCTGCTACAAAACACTTTACACAATAAAGTTATTTCAACTAGCTAATCATATTTATCTAGAATCTGAAAAATGTATCCATGACAATTAAGAAGTTAAAAGAAACAAAAACAGATGCTATGAAAGTGAATATCTAGTTTAAAGCTTTTCTGACAATATCATAGTATTTCTTGTGGAACATTTAAAATGAAGATTCTAATTTAGTAGGATGGGGTCTGAGAGTCTGCATTTATATCACAATTACAAGCAAAGTCAGTGTGGTTTCTCCAAAGACCAAACTTTGAGGAGCAGGGACATAGTCCACAAGAACTATCTGCTTCTGCTAATTTCCAGGGCTTTCGCTTTTCAGTTCTAATCTATTTATATCCCACCCCTGTTTCTTAAGCTCTTTTGAATCTGTTCTTGCATACAGTAAGTTTCATAATAATTCATTCCATTAGTTCACTAACAGTATTAGTGAATGCATACTTATATATACTTATTAGTATTGAGGGTCTAATAATATTTGTATGTCTCACCATTACTTCTTATTTTGTAACAACTTGCCTTTGATAGTACCTCTTACTAAACATTTCTAAGTGAATTTTCATGCATTTTAATCTTGGAAAATAAGTGGCAGCTGAACAAAGTTCTGGAACTAATGTCTTTGAAGTTTGGACTCACTGTATTCCTCTGCTTGTGTCATCTCAAATTTCTCTTCAACTAAGAATTGGTTTCTATGTGACATATGCCAAAGCCATAGTTGGAGAACTAAGCAGAGATGTCAGGATTTCTTTGTCTTGGTCCAAGCTCTCTACTGTCTACCAGGGTGCCCTTTGGCAAAGTATTTTCTGAACTTCAATTGTAACTCTTAGAAACTGTAGATTAATATATGAATCAAGTTAGGAGGCTTATAAACAAAGATTATGTGGCCAAAATGTTCAATATTATTCTAATTTTTGCTAGAGTTTGTCAGAAAATTAGAAATGTTTAAATCTGTCTTTGGACTAAAATTATTACTGTAGAAAACGCCATCCTAATAGTTGAACTACATCTGACCGTTTAAACAGTTTGATTCACCCAGGAATTAAACATCTATCACATCAAAAAATAAAAGTAAAAATAAGGAAACCAATTAAATCTACATAGAATTTATTTCCTTCCAGTTCACATCCTTATCTATATCCATACTAACTTTAAATTAATTGCCCTTCAACCTTCACTTTGACCCTATCCCTTGCCTTTGAATGTGGTATATTGATAACAGCCTACTTGGTATTTGTACTTCCTCTTTATCATTGAACTGTACTTTTTGCCTCTAGGTTCTCAGCAACCCATGTTGCCAATTCCTGGAAAGAAAGTCAAACCAGGTATAAGTGTATCCCAAATATTGTATAAAAATACCTATACTAAAAATTAGTTTATTTGTTATTTATCATAAAATTCCAATTTAATAGGTATCCTCTATTACAAATAGGTATCCTCTATTTGTATTATTTAAATTTTGCAACCTTACTCCGTAAAACGCAGGGTCATGGAGAACCAGCTCAAACATGTAGCTCAACCTGGATTTGACTGCAAGAAACATATCTCTGCTCTGTCCTCACGCACTACATCTACAAGGACCACAGGATCAATGAGTCCAAACCCCACAAATTATTTGTACCCCAAGCAAATAGAAGTGTTCAAGTACCCAGCATGGCCCAGGCAATATAGACACATACATCTAAAAAAGGCAGAAGAATATGTCTTTTTAATAGCATTGTATTTATATTAGCTATGCCCCATTATCAAATGGCCCAGAGCAGTGGTTTCCAAATGGTAGAGATAAAAATGACAGAATTGCTTCAAGAACACTGAATTAATGTGTGCAGTAAACACCTCTAGGCTAGAGATTACGTGTTACAGATATGTTTTTAAAATGTATACAGATGTAATGAATGTAATGCAAACATCATTAAATTTAACCATGGAATTCATAGTAAACTTTTGTTCTTTGAGGTGAGTTCAGAAATTATGATGTCATGCATCTGCTCAATTTGCTAATTTTTTTTCAAGAGCTTCTGATAAGACATTAAGAGACATTTAAATGGAGGTATTTGGAGAGGCAGACATATGTGTTCAACTTCGTAGATATTACCTTTTCGGGTTTTAGGTCCAGTCAAGACATTAACTGTCTAGGAAAATGAGAAAAGAATTCAATTGTACTGCTGAGAAGCAATGCATAAAATAATATTTTCAAAGGAGTAGAAAGCAGCCATTTAATCAGGATAGGCATAGGATGGCACCGCATCGGTTTCCCATCATTCTTTCCTTTTATAAGAAAGCCCACTACAGCAAAGAGAATTCGGGCAGCAAAAGAAGAAAGATGAGGGTGTTTTCCTTTAAAGCTTTTGCCAGTCATACACTTGACTTCAGCAAAATGGAACAGGGGCAGACAGCAATCAGCACACACACAAACCAAAAGGCAACCTTCTTTTTAAAAAGAACTGCACTCCGCTGGAAAAATATAGATAAAATCAATTCTGAGTAGCAGCCGTATTCACTTTGTGTAATACTCTACTCAAAGCCAAATTTGACAATCATGATAGATGATTAAAAACAAAAATATCTGGTTATTTTACAAAAACTGGTTCCTCTCCACCTCAGTCTTATTAAGGCCATCTGCATTTATAAACGGCGGGATGAGGTGAACTGGGGCAGTGTGATCTATTTAAGGCTCATGGCACTAATCCTAGGTGAGCCGCTGGCTTGTCTAATGAAGGCTTATTTAATACAAGTTAGCTGTCTGGAGGCCAGGAGAGATTGTCAAAAGCATTTGTGCCTCAGTTTATGTGTTATTTGGAAGAAATGATCTGGATTTGAGCCATTCTGCCTTGAATAAAGAAAAAAAGGTTATTGCCAAATCTATTACCAGAGACAATTGTGCCCCAGATCTGTGTGTAACAATAATTATTAAATACCTTGATAAAATTGTAAGCCTACAAAAAGAGGAAAGTAGAGAAAATAGTATTCAATCTTGGTATCTGCTGTAAAGAATTCGCCATGATTAAATTTGTCAAGAAAACCCACCCAAGTGCTATTTGAAAGCTGTGCTTAAAAAAGGATATCAAGAAATATAAAACAAGTGAAATCCTCTGAGTGTCTGTCTTTTCAATATATTAATTCAAATAACTGCAAAAATTAGAAGCAAATTCAACTTGGAGAGTATACTCATTTGCTATGGTTGCCATAAGAAAATGGCACAGACTAGGTGGCTAAATAACGTAAATTTATTTTCTCGTGGTTCTGAAGTTTAGAATTGCAAGACCATTAAGTTGTTGGCAGAACTGATTTCTCCTACGGCCTCTTCCCTTGGTTTGCGGATGGCCAATTTATCATTGTGTCCTCATGGTCTGCCCTCTGTGTGCATGCATCCCTGGTACCTCTTCTGTGTGTCCAAATTGTCTCTTTTAAAGACATCACTCGAACTGGATTAGGGCATGCTATAATAGCCTCATTTTGACTCAATTACTTCATTTGACCCTATCGCCAAAGGCAGTCATATTCTGTGGTATGGGGTTTAGGGCCTCAGCACATGAATTTGGGGGTATATAACTTAGCCCCTATAACAGAGAATTTTAAAGTACACATTATATACTACCTAGGGATTTAAAACAGCTTTAAATGAACTTATTTTCTATGTAACTATTCACAGTTAACATTAAAATTCTACTTTCAGAAGACACTAATAACTGCAATCATGCAAGAAAAAATAGCCAGTGTGTCAAGTTACTAAAGCGAGTTCAAGTACTCGCTTCATCCAAAGATAGAAGCCAATCTCTTAAAGTGTCCAAATCTAACTTTTCCCATCTGTAAAATGTGTCATTGTATTAGAGAGGCCTTAACATCATTTAGTACTGAGAATCGAAAGTTTGTGGTTAGATAATAGATGTCCATTTATCTTCTGATAATAATGTTTTACTTTTACATACAAAATGTGTAACTTAAAATAATCATAGTTCCATGTTACTTGATTAAAAGTTAAATACAGAGCAAGAGGATGAAAAGGACTGAATATTGTTAATAAATAAGGTACTTGGAAAAATGGTTTTAGATTTTTTAAACTAGTTAAAAACTGTAAAAATGTGCAGCTATATAGTTGAATATATAGAAATCATTTTAATAGGAGCTTTACTTGAATATGATTTGTATAATTTTCCATTTAAATTCTATAATTCAGTAATTTTAATATATTCACCAGTAGGTATAGACTTCAAAAGACAATTTTAGTACCTCCCAATAAAATGTTTTTTTAAGAAACATTCATGTTGGGAAGTGTATCAGTACTTTATTTCTTTTTATGACAAAATAATATTACATTGGATATACTATAGTGTATTAATTCATCAGTTGATGGTTGTTGCTACCTTGTTGGCTATTATAAATGATGTTGCTATAAAAATTTATGTACAAGTTTACAGGTGAATATGTTTTCATTTTAAGTAGATATATATCTAAGACTGAAATTGCTGAGTCAAATTGGAACTGTGTTAATTATTTTAGGAACTACTAGACTATTTTCAAAGTGACTGTACCATTTGCATTTTTACCATGGGTATAGAAAAGTTTTAATTGTCCCATATTAATCAATACTTATCATAATTTGACCTTTTAAAATTATAGATAACCTATTGATATGAAGTGGTACCTAATTGTGGTTTTGATTTACATTTCTTTGAAGACTAATGATGTTCAGCAGTTTCTCATGTGCTAACTAGTAATGTGCATATCTTCTTTGGAAAATACTTATTCAGATTGTTTTGTCCATTTTTAATGGAGTTATTTGTCTTTTACAGTTGACTTGTCACTGATTTTATATATTCTACATATAAATGCCTTATCCGATACACTACGTGCAAATATTTTTCTAATTATTTGGATTCTCTTTTCATTTTCATGACTGTTTTTTGGATCATAGAAGGGTTCAATTTTCGTGAGATACAATTCAACTTTTTTCCTCTTTTGTTGCTCATGCTCTTGGTATCCTATCTAAGGCCAAATCTGAGGTCATGCACATTTACCCCAATGTTTCTAATAGTTTGATTTTTTACATTTAGATTGATGATTCATTTTGAGTATATTTTATTTATGGAGTGAGGTTAAGTATACAATTTCGTGTTTTTGTATACGGCCATTTAGTTGTCCCAGCACCATTTGTTGAATAGATAGATTATTCTTCCCCTATGGAATTGTCTTGTAACCTTTGTTGAAAATCAGCTGGCCAATGACACATGAACTTATTTCTGGATTCTCAATTCTATCTCATTAACCTATAGTCTATTATCATGCAAAACCCACACTTCCTTGATTACTGTATTCTTGCAGTAAGTCTGGAAATCAGGAAAAATGAGTCCTCATAAATTTGTTCTTGTTTTTCAAGATTTTTTTGATTATTCTGGATCCCTTTCCATATAAATTTAGAATCAGTTTGTCTATTTCTACTAAGAAGTCATTTAGGATACTGATAAGGATATGATGACTGTGCCAATCAACTTTAAAATTACTACTATTTTAACAATATTCTATTCCAATCTGTTAAAATAGAATGCTTTTCTACTTCTTTAGATAGTCTTTATTTCAGCAATGTTTTGTAGTTGTCACAGTACAAGTTTCTCATTTATTAAATGTATTTAATAATTATCTTCTATTTGACTCTATTATAAAAGTATTATCTTTATTTTTGGATTTTTCATTACAAATATGTAGAAATAGTTTTGCTGTTCACATATTTATCTTGTACCCTGAAACACTACTTAACTTATTCAGTCTAATAACATATTTCTGGATTCCTTAGGATTTTATACATACATGATTAAGTCATCTGTGAATAGGTATATAATTACTTCAACTTTTAAATCTGGTGCCTTTTATTTCTTTTTCTTACCTAATTGGCTTCCATAAAGCCTTCAATACAATATGAAGTCAAAGTGGAAAAAGTACATATTTTTATCTTCTTCTTGATCTTGGAGGGAATAATCTAATCTTTCATTATTAAATAATATGACAGTATTGGTATCATAGATGACTTTTTATCAAATTGAGAAAGTTCCTTTAATATATAGTTTTTTAGTGTTTTATTATGAAATGCTGTTGTTTTTTCAAATATATTTTGAAATTACCACACTTTTTTTTAAATTATTTTTTTTGTTGACATAGTATATTACACTAACAGAATTTTTGGATAACAAACCTTCACTCATGAGATAAATTTCACTTGGTCCTGGTGTATAAGATTTTAATATGTTGCTTGATTCAGTCTGCTAATATTTTGTTTAGGATTTATGTCCAAATTCAAAACAGGTATTAGTTTTTAGTTCTTCCTATATCTTTAGTTGGCTTTCTGTCAGGGTAATTCTGGACTCATAAGATTATTTGGAAAGTATTCCCTCTTCTATTTTTTTGAATTGTCTGAAAAAATTGATAGTAAATATTTTTTAATTGTTTGATAGACTTCATCTGTAAAACCATCTGAACCCGAACTTTACTTTGGGGACAGTTTTTTACTACTATTTCAGTTCCTTTACTTGTTCCAGGTCCAATTAGGTTGTTTCTTTCTTCTTGCATCAGTTTTGGTAGTTGGTAGATAAATTCTTCAATGCCATCCCTGTTATCTAATGTATTATCATAGAACTGTCCATATTAGTCTTTTAATCACTTTTTATATCTGTAAAATTAATAGTAATATCTTTCATTTTTTACTCTAGTAGTTTGAGTTCTCTTTTTTCTTGATCACTCTAGCTGAATTTTTTCAATTATATTGATCTTCTTAAAGAACTAGTTTTTTTCACTTGATTTTTAAAATTGTTTTTCGATTTTTATTTTCTAATTTTTATTTCCTTCATTTGACTTCTTTTAGCTTATTCTTTCTTCTTAAGGTGGAAGGTTTAGTTAAGATCTTTCTCCTGTATTAATATAGGTATTTAGCTAAAAATTTTTATCTAAGCATTGCTTTAATTGGATCCCATATGTTTAATATGCCAAGTCTTCATTTTCATTCACTTCAAAGTATTTTCTAATTTTTCTTCTACTTTTTCTTTGATGCGTTTAAGAGTGTGTTGGCCAGGGGCAGCAGCTCACATCTGTAATCCCAGCACTTTGGGAGGCCGAGAAGGGTGGATCACAAGGTCAGGAGTTCAAGACCAGCCTGGCCAACATAATGAAAAAGCCCATCTCTACTAAAAATACAAAAAAAAAATTAGCCGGGCACAGTGGCATGTGCCTGTAGTCCCAGCTACTCTGGAGGCTGAGGCAGGAGAATCACTTGAACCCAGGAGGTGGAGGTTGTAGTGAGCCAAGATCATGCCACTGCACTCTAGCTTGGGCAACAGAGTGAGACTTCGTCTCAAAAAAGAAAAAAGAAGAAGAAGAAAAAAAAAGCTTATTGTTGAATTTGCATCTATTTAGAATTTCCCAAATTTCTTACTGGTTTTTGTCTCATTCCATTGTAGTTGGAGAGCATACTTTGTATTATCTTGATTAATACAGATTTATTGAGGTTTGTCCTTAGACTACTGTATGTTCCATTTCAGAGAATTTTCCATGTGTACTAAAGAATATATGTTCTACTGTTGTTGGGTGAGTATTTTGTAGGTATCTGTTGGTTATAGTTGGTTTGTAATGTTGTTCAAATCTTCTGTTTCTTTGTTGATGCTCTGCCTAGCTGTTCTATTCATTATTGGAAATGGGATATTAAAGTATTCATCTGTTATTTTTGAGTGGTTTACTTCTGCCTCCAATTCTGTTAGTTTTTACTTTATACATATTGGAATACTAGTTTTCCTTTTTGAAAAGTTTACTTTTTTGGGACAGTTTTGGATTTCCAGCAAAATTTAAAAGAAGGTTTTAATATTTCCCATATTTCCCCTGCTTCTACATATGCATAGCCTCTCTTATCATCAACATCCTCACCAAAGTGGTACATTTAATACAAATGAACCTATATCAACACATAATAACATCCAAAGTTCATCATTTACATTATAGTTCACTCTTAGCATTGTATCTTGTATGGGTTTGAAGAAATGTATAATGACATGTTTTCCCCATTATAATATACAGAGCATCTCACTGCCCTAAGAATTCTTTGTGCTCCATTTATTCATCTCTTCCCTAACTCCCAAACCCTCACAATCACTGAAGGTTTCACCGTCTCTATAGTTTTGCCATTTTCAGCATGTAATATACTTAAAATCAAGCAGTATGTAGCCTTTCCAAATTGGCTTCTTTCCCTTGCTAATATCAGTTTAAGATTCCTCCATGCCTTATATGGTTTGATAACTTATGTATTTTTGTTGTTGAATAATTTTACCTGGATATACTACAGGCTATTTATCCATTCACTTACTGAAGAATATCTTGGTTGATTTAACATTTTGGCAATTATGAATAAAGCTACTATAAACATCTATGTGCAGGTTTTTGAGGGATAAAAGTTTTCCACTCATTTATGTAAGTACCAAGGAGTGTGATTGTGGATTATGCTTAAGTATATGTTTAGTATTCTAAGAAACCTCCTGTCTTTCAGAGTTCTATACCAGTTTACGTTCCTACCAGCAATGAATGAGAGTTCCTAATGCTATACATCCTTGCCAGCATGTGGTGCTGTCAGTGTTCTAGATTGAAGCCATTCTAAGAGGAGCATAGTTGTATGCCTCTGTTGTTTTAATTTGCATCCTGATGACATATGATGAGGAACATCTTTTCATTTGTTTACTGCCATCTGTATGTCTTTTTTAGTTTAGTTTCTACTTAAGACTTTGGTATATTTTTAATTTTTTTTTCTTTATTGCTCAGTTTTAAGATTTCTTTGTATATTTTGGATAACATTTATCATGTGTCTTATGTAAATATTTTCTCCAAACCCATGGCTTATCTTGTTACTTTCTTCCAGTTGTCTTTTTCAAAACCAATTTTTTAAAATTTCAATGAAATCTAGCCAATCAATGATCTTTTTTATGGGTCCTATTTCTGATGTTGTTTCTAAAAAGTCATTGTCATATTGAAGGTGATCTAAGTTTTCTCCTGTGTTATCATCTAAGAGTTTCAGAGTTTTGCATTATCTAGTTATGTCTATGATCTATTTTGAGTTAATTTGGGGGAAGTGTGTAAGATTAGTGTCTAGATTCATATTTTAGATACTTGGTCAATAGTTTTTTTTTTTCTTTGTGTACTTTAAATATATTATTCCACTGCTTCTTGTCTTTACTGTTTCTGATAAAAATTTAGCTGTTAATCTTATTGGATTCTCCAAAAGTGCATCACTACAGATAGATCCTTCATCCCATGAGTCGGGGCAGAGGAGAAGAAGGATGCTCTCCCTTCTTGGCTACATTCACATGGAATTTAGCCTCTGCTACATTTAGCTAGAGAAAGGATAAGTAATGTTGATATCTTGCCCCTCCAGAGTATATAGCCTTCCAACCAAAAAAGAAAGTCCTTTGTTCTTGTTTATAACAGTCTGGATTAGAGTTTTGCCTTGTTGAGATGAGAGAGAGGATTGTGAGTCTTGGTCTAAATACTGCAAACTTTCACAGATCTTATGAAGATTTAATAGAATTTCCTGAATAAATCTTTCTTCATTCACTGTATGCACTTAATGCCATTTACAGAGATAGTTTTATATATATAAAGCTATATAAAAATATATACATATCTATATACATACACATATATACACATACACATATATATACACATATAACTGTAATTATATATGTGGAGATATATATATATATATATATGTTACTGGTTTTCTAAAGAGCGTACTGAGGAGCTCCTCTCGCTCTCATATTGAAAGTAGAATCTTTCATATATGCATATGTGTGTGTATGTATGTGTGTGTGTGTATTTAACTTTAGATTTCTCAATGTGATTTTATATTTATCCCTGATGAAGACTATATAAAATAAGAGTAATGATAATAGTAACAGCAAATGTTTATAGGGACATAAATAATTTGTTTATATGCTTCTGAAGACTTGAGTCTTAATTCTGCTGAAATTAACTGTCAATAGACAGATTAATGGGCCAAGATATACACATATTTATTTACATGCACGGAGTCACACAAAATATAAATCTCAAAGAAGAACCAGATTTATAAACAGCACTTCCTTTGTATGAGAAAGGGAGATGGCAGAATAAGCAATTTTAGAGGTAATAAATGATTTTCAGAACTGTTGACTGGGTCCAAAGAAGAAACTGTAGTTGGTAAATGATTCTCTTTGAAACTGCATGGAACCTAAGAACAAGCTATACCTTGTGATAAAGTCTGTCTAGGTGTGATGACATTCCTCAGTCTTACTGAGATGTGAGTTTAATCTTTCCTAATTAATGAAATTCCAGAGATGGCATCAAAGGCAATTGTTCCTTCTAAAGGAGCCTCAGGTAAGGGAACTTCAGAGTTCCTTCCACCCTGTTCTTAGAAGAAACAGGAGAAAGACAGAAAGTCCTTGGTTCTGAGCCTGTTTCTAAAGCCTTTTCATTTCCTTCTGTTTGAAGTGCCTAGCATGCCAAAGCCTCATACTTTGAGGTATCATTTTCTGAGCCTCAACATAATATTTCTGAGCACTGTCTAGATGCAAACACTACACATTTTTTTTCTTTTATGGACACTATTTAATAGTGTTAAAATACTAATTAAATACTTGAATAGTGTCTACAAAAGAAATAGAAATATTTTTATCCCTTTTTTACAGATAAGGAAACTGAGGGTGAGAAAGTCCTTTAGCAGATTCATTCAAGAATATATGGCAGAATCAGGCATTCTACTCCAGTCTCTTGTGTAAAAGCCCTTGCTTGTAACCAGTTATCTGACTTCTAGACAAATGTTAGTAAGAAAAACTTAAATAAGAGAGTCAGGTATTCTATCTAAATTTTTAGCTATTAAATAATAAAATTAGATTTTGATTTATGAAATCAATCTTTGGGCCATTTTTCTAGAGTACTTTCACCTAAATTATACTTGCTATAAATTTACATAAATTATAATTGTATAAGTATGTGCCTTTTTTACATATGTTATAATTTATATTTTTGGGCTGTATACAAATATTTAGTTCAAAAGATCAATGAAGTGTCAAGTAGTTCACCAGAATTCAGGATATTTCTATCCTGCTATTTTGTATTCACTTTTTATATTTGATTAGTTAAAATCAGAAAAAGAAACTTAACAGTCATTAAACACATTGAGTTTGCCATGTACTATGCTAGTAGATTTCATACACACTATCTATTTTTTTCCAGTGAGATAAGTTTTGTGGTTTCCATCTCTTTAGAAGAGATTCCCTGAAGTGCGAGTTAAAGAGCACTCCCTGTGAAGCTGACATAGTCATAAGAGAAGGGCCTGAGTTTCTCTTGTTCAGAGCTTTACTTCTTTTAGTAAAAAGTTTTGTTCACAGTAATAACTCAATAAATATAAGTTGTTTCAAACTGAATTGACTTAACAGAGCATGTTCAAGTCACAAACTAGCGATGATATGTAGTCAAAATTCAAACTTAAGTGTCTGATTTTAAAAGTCAAGCTGAATATCCTATAAATCTTAACATCATATCTTAATATTTATTATTTTTGTTTTATCCTTAAAAGTAAAGTTTAATCTATAAGAATACACAACAAACACAAATGTTCTGTACATGTACCCCAGAACTTAAAGTGCAATAAAAAAAGAATATACAATCAATTCTTAACAAAATTTCAAAACTAAAATGGCAACAAAGAAAAAAAAAAGAAATAAAAACAAACATTAAAAATGGGGGAGAGGACTAAAAACAGACATTAGACACAAAAAAACCAGCAAATACAATAAAACTGGGCATGGACATGCATAATCTTTTTTTATGGAATGATTAATACGTGAAAAGAAGTTGAAAAAAGCTCTGATGTTTAGGTTCACTCACTCATTTTCTTCAATAAGAAAATATTAGGTGTTTATTATATGGCAGCTATATTAGGAATTAGAACGTTAGGAATACAATGTTCCCGTCTCTAAGGAGTGCATCTTCCGATGAAGGATAAAGACACAATTAGTGATACATTTTATATTCACAGGTGACAGCTCTGGTATATGTATGATATTATGGAAACAGAGAAGAAAAAGCACAGGCAAGATGTGTGATGATGAGAGGAGCGTTTAGAAGAAGGGTTAGCAGTAGACATATTGCTCAAGTTGATGTGAAGATAGGGAGGGATTTCCAAGCCTGAGAGAGCACATTTTGAAAGGGAATAGGGACCTAAGAGAGAATGACAAATTAAGGTATCCGTAAGTAGCTTACTGTGGCTGAAGCACCAAATTAAATATAGGTGAGTGATTGGAGAGCGATGCTGAAGAGGTAAGGAGGAGAGCCCAGCATATTTGTCTGGAGACCTGGAAATCTGAATCATCTTGAGGAATGAGCTCAAAGCAGAGGGAAGAGTGCCATCTATTGAATCTCTGCTACTGCGTGCTATATAGCCTGTCTAAATCCTTCACTTTGCAAGTAGTCTTATTGTCCCAATGTTCTAAAAGCCCAGCAGCCTAGAATTCTGTTAACTAAAAGTAGGTGCTTTACCTATGGCCATTCTTTATGGCCCATATTTATGTGGCTGTTTTGCAAACTCACTTTACGAATAAGTATGCCACAGTTGGAAAACTCCTCAAGGTTTCACATCAATAGACACTTATATGTCTTTTTCTTTTAGCTATTGAGCCTGGTTGCTTTTCCTTTTTTTTTTTTTTTTTTTTTGACAGTAGCACAAAAATTTCTGTCTTCACAAAAAAGTTAGTATTTTTTAAAGTGCCTGCTCATTTTGTAAGCAGACTCAGGGTTGAACTTTTAAACTCGTTAGAGACATCATACATCTCTTGTACATTTCACTTATGCTTGATATCATTACAAAGTCATTTTGAGTTTGTTCCCATGATTCAGTTTGAAAGGTAGGATATTTTTTATAGTACTTTAAATTATTTTTCTAAGATATTTGGAGAGAGAAAGAGAATTTTGTCACTACAATCAGAAGCATCAGACATTGTTCTCGCCTCTCACTTTTTCACAAGTGTCAATCTTCTGCCATGAAAATAACACAAATAGTGCATGAATTCAAAAAGTAAACTTAATCTGGCATTATTATTATTAATGCTATTATTGTTATCTTAGAGGTAGTCATACTGGTTATTATTATAGAGTAGTGAAGCTGGTAGTTTTGGGATGGGATTAGACATTCCAACAGATGAATACATACAGGAAAAATGTAATGAGGTGAAAAGCCAAAACACAGCTATAATCAATTTGCCACTGTTGTGAACAGATTTCTGCTGGACAGTTTGAAGCAGCCTCCTAAACCAAAAGATACATCTGAAAAGTTAGAAGACGCATAATATTCTTCTCAAAGCTACTTTTAATGAAAAGTGAACTTGTTTTGCATTGCTCTGAAAACATTAAAAGTAACAGCCAGTAGATTATGTTTTCAGGAGTGTGGACATTTTTAGGGCCCCTTTCTTTTCTTTCTTCTCTCTTTCTTTTTCCTTTTTTCCTCTCCTCCACTCCTCTTCCTGATAGGGCCTCGCTCTGTGCCTCAGGTTGGAGTGCAGTGGCACAATGCAGCCCACAATGGGCTCAAGTGGTCCTCCTGCCTCAGTCTTCCAAATAGCAGAAACTACAGGTGTGTGCCAGTTCATTTTTTAGTTTTGTCTCATTATGTGGCCCAGGCTGGTTTCAAACTCAGCCTCAAGCAGTCCCTCCCATCTCGGCCTCCCAGGGTGCTAAGATTATCTGTGTGAGCTACTGTGTCTAGTCTATGCTACTTCTCTATGAAAGCACTTGAACACTTGATCCTGAGATCTTTATTCTACTGATTTTCAAAGCTGTCTACAGAATATCCTTTCATGGTGATTCCCCAAAATTAAATCACCATGGACAATTCAGAAGACTTAAGAACATCTCTTATTTTTCCCCCTACATGTTTAATTGAAAATAGGCACTTCTAAAAAGTTACTTTGAAATGTTGATATGTGTACATTATCTTAACGGGCTTCTCATTGCCTACAGGGTAAATGCTAAAAACCTTAGCAGACTACATAAACAACTCCACTATTAAACAAACAGGAAGCGTCGTTTATCATGGTTTCTAGTGACACATCTATATGAAGCCACAAGTCTGATCAGGATGGTGTCTTCACTATCTTTTACATTCACTCTTATTTATGCTTCTCTTTTACTATCCAAAATGGTATTCCTCCATACATTTCTAATTATGTAGGCCTGCGCTACAGTGATTTATCTGTCTACCTATTTCTCATGTTAACTACCTATTTATTAAGAGCTGATCCAAGTTGTATCTCCTCTTTAAATCCTTTTTTACAGCTCTAAGGTACTCTCCTCTAAACTTTGGCATTTCTGTTCCTTCTTGCTTACATCCCTTTATTCATTGACTCAAAAATAATGACAATATAACTCCCATAGGTAACAAGTTCTTAAAACATATAAATAAAATGTGTATGAACTGTGATTTATTCTCAGCATCTGGAGGGCATTAATTGGTTTTTGTACTAGATACTCAATAGAGTATTTAGCACAAAACTTTGAACATATTAAACAGCAAATATTTATGTAAAATTCTTTAATTTTTTTTCCATTTTGAAATCTGAAACCTGACTGTGTGAAAGTTTGCAAAATAATATTGTGTGGTAATTCTAACAGTTCTCATGTCATATAGACTAATTTTAATCTTAATCATAGCCAAGGTATTCATCATGGTAAGCTATGTTTTGGCAACATTAAAAAAAAAACGCCAAATATGATACTTCAAACTCAAATGAATTTATTCTTCAATCATGTGACATTCCAAAATATATATTCTTAGCATAAGCAGAGGATAAAGTATAGTGTAGATGTTTCTGCTCCATGTACCTTTGGAAATTAAGTATTTTCATTACCTGCCTAAGTAAGTAGCACACTCTATCTTAGTGAGCTAGAAGAAGACAGTGAGGAGCTCGGTGGGAGGTTTGTATGAGGTAGGCCTGAAAGCAACACATATTATTCCTATTCACAATTCCTTTACTAGAATTTAATGACATGGTTACATGTTAACTCTGAAGGAGCATAATAAATATAATCCATTTGCGTGCCCATAAAGAAAAGACACTCATTAGTTAAACATGCTTTAGTGGTTTATGGTAATTTTCTATTATAATCTATTTATCGCAGTGATTTATATTATATGCCATTCTCTGTCAATATTATAATACACTATCATACCCTTTTACATATACTTTTAGGACTTTTATAAACAAAGGAAAAATAAGATCACCTAGATCCTTAAATGAAATTCTATATCTTTATAAATAAAATTGGTAACATTCTATATAGGAATCCATGAAGGGCACTGTATTCACTAGGGTTCTCCAAAGAACCAGAACCAGTAGAATATATGCATGTGTATGTGCACACATACACACACATATATACACACACACGTGTATATGTATATATGTATACATGTGTATATATATGTGTATATATATATAAACATGTATACATACACATATATATATAGGCAAGATAAATCTTATTTCAGGAAAACATCAGCCTTTTTGTTCTATTCAGGTCCTCAATTGATTAGATAAAGTCCACTCATGTTAGGAAGGGCAATCTACTTTACTCAGTCTACCAATTTAAATGTTTATCTCATCCAAAACACCCTCACAGAAACACCCAGAATAATGTTTGACCAAATATCTGGCCACCCCATGACCCAGTCAAGTTGACACATGAAATTAGCCATCATAGACACCAATAAATTACATTGCTTCATGCATAGCTTCATACATATTTTGGTGTCATTGACTTTCTAAAGGTAGTGTGGACCCAATCCTCTTTCATGTCTTGAATGTAGATGGTGATGATGATGAAAACTATCATTTTCATCATCGTCACCATCATCATCATGCTAGGTGGATACAAAAATAAAAATGTTTGAATATTGAAAGTATTTTGAAAATCAAAAACAGTAATTATCCTTCTTTTCACCATCCTCTCAAATTTCTATCCAATCAAAGTAGGAGGACAGAAGAAAAAATAGTTACAAGTTGTAGGTGTCATCAGACTAAAAAAAATTTTCAAAAAATTAATTATTTCTGAGAAATATTTTGAAAATAATTTGGCCAATGTTTGTGAACTGAAATAATTGTAAATTTAGTTAGAAAGTTTCAAATCTTCTATTTAAAAAAATGTAAAAACAGATTTTCATGTCCAACTTGCATTTTAAAGAACATTATAATTTTTCTATATGAAAAAAGTACTTATGAGTATACATGGGAACATGGTTGATATTCATAAAGGCATTCTAAAGGCAATTCTTTGCCTACAGAGTTTAGAAGAAAGCAGATATTTTCTGAGTCACATACTCATTTTTATCAAGTAATATTATCAATGCATGTAGTCAAAGGAAAGATAACTTTTTTTTTCTATTTTCTTTCTTGTAGCCATGATTCCTCTTGACTTCCCATTTAAATTTCATGAAGTTTTCATCATTGCAGTAACTAGCAGTGTCTCTTGATGAATTCATAGATATTTTTTACTTCATAGAGCAAAGTTAGTAATGAATAAATTGGCCTTCTGAGATAAAATAAACAGGGATTGATATCGAATCTTGTGCCTAACTTCAAAAAAAATGTTCACATAAGAAGAATGAAGATGTTAAGAAAAAAAAAGTCATTGAAGAATACATTTGATTATAAGCTTATATGAGTCAAAACTATGGTAAAGCTCTTTTTAAAATGAAAGTATTATTCTAGACAGAAGGTTAAATATTTGCATAGTGGGTTTGGATAAAGATTTACTGTACATAAATGTAATTAGCTATCTAATGAAATGATGATGAATGATCTTCTATTGAAGAGTTCAAGAGTAGAGCTTATGATGATCTGATAGGGATAATATATATAGAAATATTGTTTCGGGTATGGCTACATTTTTAAAGTAGTTTCATTCTAATACTTTAAGATTTGATTATACTACTGTTTGGTCTTTCACATTTCTGTCTGTTTTACCAGTGAGACACCTTTTAACCAGCCTATTTTTCCAAGAATTTTTGTGTTGCAAACAACTTAGAAAATAGAGTTAGTATTTACTTTTAGAATAAAAGATCAGGCCTGCTTACTGTCAAGATAATAAAGATAACCTATTTTTTTAGAACAAAAAACAGGCATGCTCGCTATCTCTTATAAAAAATTCAGGTCCTCTAAATTCAGAATTCTCTTTTTGTAATGCAGTGTTCAGGGAAAATAATTATTCTGTAGTATTGCAAATGCTGTAATGAGTTGCTATTAGTCTCTAATTCTGGAGTGGAGTGTCTTCTTATATCCATAAACCTATGACAAGATAACTTTTTAGTTTGCAAATTAGCTTCAGAGTGTTTCATGCTTACCTTGGCCAAATTATGTAGCAGTGCAAAAACTCAGTGTAGTGTTTTTTAATTAATGCTTTTTGAGATAATGTGATGTAGTTATTAAGATGCACAAATTAAAGCCAGAAGTTGCTGTTTGGTGAAGATTTCCTTGACCCCTTGGAGTTAGTCATCAATAAACAAATCTTTATAGAATTTTGTGCTTGTGCAAGGTAAAATATGGTATTTTGTATGCCTCTTAATATAGATTAAAATCCTTAACAGTGCCCTAAACAGCTTGTAGAGATAGATTAATATAAAGTTATAAGACAGAATGAAAGCAAACAGGGATGATGGAGGAGGATGAAAGCAGTAGGATTTGTTATAATAGAGAATAACTAAGCCAATGCCTTCAATGGGTGACCAATTCAATCCAGAACAACCATGGCAAACACAGTAGCAATAAAACCAATCTCATGGTCCCATAGATCAGGCCAAGTATATGGGAATGAAGCTTATTTTTCAGGTACATTTGTCCTGCTGTGATTTTGTCTTTGGTGGTAACTGGGGACTGGAGAAAGGTTGTGTTTCAGAAGAAAACTACAGGATTAGATTAATCTTTCTTTCCTGGGTGGCCACATTATCACCCATGATATGAAGCTGCCCATGATGCCCTTCTTTAGAATGAAGCATCCAGAAAGATTAATGACCAGATTTCCCATGATAGAGGAATTGATAGAGAGTAGGGACTGAATAGATTCACAATAGTCCAATAAATATATATATATATTTTTAATATATAAACACAGAAATTGACACTTTTGGTCTTAAAACTTGAAACTTTTTGAAATGTTTTAATTGAATTCCTTCCTCAAAAAATCACCTTCAGGTCTCATAAAAATAAATTATCAAAGAACTGAAACTCACTGGATCACCACATCAAGACAATCCAATCCAGATGTCAAACCCTTCATTCATCGTGATTGCTTCCTTCCTTGCCCCTCTCTAGTTCCTGTTTTTTTTGTTTTTTTTTTAGGTGATGAATTCTTGCTCTGTAGCCCAGGCTAGAGTGCAGTGGCTCAATCTCAGCTCACTGCAACCTCCGCCTCCTGGGTTCAAGTGATTCTCCAGCCCCAGCCTCCCAAGTAGATGGAATTATGGGTGCATGCCACTGAACCTGGCTAATTTTCTGTATTTTTAGTAGAGATGGAGTTTCACCATGTTGACCATGCTGGTCTTAAACTCCTGACCTCAGATAATCCGCCCACCTCGGCCTCCCAAAGTGCTAAGATTACATGCATGAGCTACCATGCCCAGCCACATTGTTGCATTTCTTTCCTGTTATATAAACCTCTAGTTTTAGTAATTGAGGGTGATGAATTTGAGACTGAGCTCCCATCTCCTCAGCTGTAGCACCCAATTATAGCCTTCTTCCTTGGCAATAATTATTGCCTCAGTTATTGGCTTTCTGTGTGGCAAGCAGTAGGACCAAGATGACCTCTGGTGCTTTGGTAACACCAATTATTGAGCTATTATATTGAGTATGAATTTTGCAGAGGAGAAATAAATAAGACACATAAGATACAGGCTGTTATCTTCTCCAGGAAAAAAAAATATACAAAAGGGAAAGGAGTTTTGTTACTCTATTATTAGGAACAAGGAAAAAGAAACAAATTGAGGGCATAAAACTGATTTCTCCAAGGTCTTAGAGTAGCGAATATATAAGGAAACATCAAGAATTCCAGGAGAGAATCAATAAGGAAACTATTTTTCCTCTACCAACCCTGTTCTTTACATGATGGTTATAGAACTTAGAATAATTGATGTCCGTAATATTCTAGATAGTTATAATCCCATTATTTTTTCTAGAAATTGGCAAGGCATGTAACATATATTTTGATTAATTATTCAGACATACTATTGCAATACCTAAACAACAGGTAGAATCAAAGGAATGACTAACAGAGGTTATTTCATGCAAGTTGTTCCAGTGCCTATCTTAGTTCTTGGCACAAAGCAGGCACCAAATATCTTTCTAGTGAATAACTGAATTAATTTCTATTTGTGTTTAGTAAAAGAATTTCATATGATGATGAATGGAAATTGTTCCAGTTATATTAACCCTGCCTGAAGCTAGATGTACCTTTTTCATAATAGAGATGTGTGTTTTACTATTGTAATAGAAAACACTGGCTTTTATGCATAGCAACATGAAAATTACTGGGTGATGTTGTCAGCTGAATTTACATGTAACCTGATTTCTGAAAGAAAAAAAAAAACAGCCTGTCTTATCCAGAGTGAGATATTAACAGATGTGTATCAGAACTTCAGTGAGATGGTTTCTTTGAATATTTATAGTATTTATCAATTGTTGACATTTTATAGTGATTTTTTTCTTGTAAAATCCATTTGCTTGCCATGCTATCAGGCAAAAGAAATAGTCTGTTGACATTAAAAGTAATTCACCATATTAAGACAGATAGATATTGTAGTAAGTAATACAAAATGAAGAAAGTGACAGAGAAGATTGTCTACAGAGAGTTAGCTTCTTTGAAGACTTTATATTCTGGGTTCATAAATATTTGAGTATTTCTCTAGTGTTATGAGATTATTTGTATGCACATATAATTTTTTTTTCATCTTAGGTCACATTCTCCAAGATAAGACACCAATCACCATCTGTGTATTTTACGTAGCAAAATTTTGTAAAAGATGATCTGCGTGAATTCTTATTGTTTCTCAGCAGAAAGTGAAGTAATCGTGATTTTTCTCCTTTTCTTAGTCTTTCTTGTATTAAAGGACTATGTTTTGTTTACTTTAAATATAAATGGTCTCATTTTGTTTGAAAATGAAAATTAGAGAAATCACTAGTGCCACCTATTGGTGGAAATGCATATTGTCAGCTGTGTTAATTCATCCTCAGCTATGCCCCATGGGACACTAGAAGGTATAAAGTGGAGACACAAACGGAAGGTAAGTGAAATACATCTGAGGATCATGCATCACAAAGAGTAAGGGATGGACATGATAAGCATCCTCATTTTATCCTAAGATCTGACATTGCAGTGTAGATAATTTAATCCCTATTTTATAGAAGAAGGAATGGAAGCTTAAAGAGATTAAATACTACTTTATTAAAGGTTTTATGTAATTGTTAGAAAAGTTGTGATTTTAAATACAAGTCGCATATTCTTGTTACAAAATCAGAACACTTCCGGAAAGATTTCAATGAACATTAACTACACATATGATGAGGGGTATGAATTCATAGCCTTCAATCAAATTGTATATTTGATCTATACCTAAGTTACTGGTTTGTTTTAATCATATGTTTAAGAAGGCTACTGAGTAAGTTTCATGAAGTATTGAGCATTTTAATGAATTTACACAAATATCAACTTAATTTTAGACTTTGCCATGACCTATTTACCAGTTTCTGAGGCCATTTGGTGTCTTTCACTTTCACAGGTAAAGGATTCTGGTTTAGAATAGAGTCAATCATTTTTATTTTAAAATTTATTTTTACTTATTCATGCTTATATTAACATTTGAGTGATCCTTCAATATCCCTACGAAAAAAATGGCAGCAACAGTAAACCTAACACACATACTGTATCAATAGATAAATAGTAGTTCTTCCTCTTTTACTTCCATCATCAATGATTATAAATAGAAAAATAACATGTGTTCAGTTAGGCAGGACTAAGGGGTAGTCTGGAACTTATTGCTCCACCATCTGTGGTCGTCACTTCAACTCTTTCCATCCAAATTATGCCTTTATAACAGAATTCATAGTGATCACTTTTTTCTCAAGACATCCTCACATTACAGTTGGTTTAAGATTATAAAGTATTCAAAAGAGATGAAATATGTATTTATGTATTATGTCTCTTCTATCTCCATTAAATGTTATAAAAGAGATAGCTGTATATTTTAAGGCTTAACTCTCCTTTCTGTAGATTAAAAAAAAAGTCCCAGTAGGCAGTCTGACCCCTCTTCAACAAAAATTTCCAATGCCCTTCCAAAAGGCATAATATCAAAAATTTCTTTCAAAATTTCAAGGAAAATAAACATCTGTTACATATAATAAACAGGTAAAAAGCTCTCCAAGTTTAGAGAGGTCCTATGATAGTCTTACTTCTCACCATATTTATAAAACAAAGACAATAAGATATTAGATGAAAAGAATAATCTCCAAAGATTGAGGGTTTAAATTCAAATTCTGGCTTTATTTCTTAAGAGATTT
The DNA here is from genome assembly GCA_963573385.1 of Cacajao melanocephalus. NCBI lineage: Eukaryota > Metazoa > Chordata > Mammalia > Primates > Pitheciidae > Cacajao > Cacajao melanocephalus. The sequence goes on from CAUYLG010054213.1 coordinate 22,748, forward strand.
ATGATTCTGAAAATGTTGTTTTAGATCCTTGAATTTAAATTTCCTCATGTGCATAAAAACTTACAGGATTATTTTAAGGAACTAAATGAAGCAATGTGCAAAATGGTAGTCAAAATGAGTATAAGCTATTAATCTTATAATATTTAAGCTCTGAGTTAAAAACAATGGGTTAATTGATTTGTTAAAGGTAGCAGTCTTAAAAGAATTTAAAATCACCATTTCTTGCTGACTATATTATTTCTGTTTATAGCTTTTTAGATCTCACGAAGTTGGAATTGCTTTAGAATCTTTTATTAATTCTTTAAATAGAAGTGAAATTTCATAAAAGTGATATTCTCAAATGTGTATTACTACTTTCCTTTGTTTGTAATATTTTTGTGCCACCAATTTTAATCCTCATTGCTTAGCTGGCCTGGGTTGTAATAGCACCGAAACTGGCCTACCAAATGACATTATCTGTCTCCCGAGAAATTTCATATATTGCTGCTCTCTGATTCTTGCTAAAGTACGAATCTTATCCTAACTTCTCTTGTTCACATATCAACAATTGCAGTACTTAAATAATATCAATTATGTCATATGTCAAATTCATATCTTGGCATTCAAGGCTCTCTACAACTTTTCCCAACCTGTTCCATAAAACTTCATATTCTACCTTCCTGCCCTATACACCTAGACATTTCCTTTTGTGCCACATGTGCTCCTTGGCTTTCCCTTAGAGTGGCTTTGCTTCTACTAATAGATCCATTTTTGATGCATATCTCAATTATCACCATTGATAGAAATCCTTTCTTCAAGATTCAAAATAAATACTGAATGTCGTAACTCCTGATTTCCCAACTGCATGTATTTGTCATAAAGCATGGATATGACATGACATACTAAAATGCATTTTTTTATGCCTCAGTTTTAATTGTTCTCAATTTTAACCAGTTTGGCACTTACTCGCCATGTAACCTTGGACAAATCACCAAATTTTCTGAGCCTCACTTTCTACTTCTCTTGAAGGTGAATATTGATTAGTATTTAGCCAACTTACAGAATGTATTCCACTTGAGGGCCAAATGGAATAACTATGTGATATTACATTGAAGCTACCTTATTTTTATCTTTGAAAGGTTCTAAGGAGATTGGAACTTAAAACAAGATAGTGCACTAATCTCTTTGGACCATCTCAACCAAGGTGGTACATTGGCCACAAATTCTGGATATTTCTGGAGTCTGGATACAACTCTGAATCTGCATCCAGATGGTCCGTTTCCAAAATAATTAATCATATGCTGAAGCTACATTATTCATTGGTCCATCCTATTTAGGGTTTTTTAGGTTTGTTTGTTCTTTTTCTTCTTTCTTGTTTTTTTTTTTGAAACAGGATCTCACACTGCCCAGGCTGGAGTGCAATGGTGCAATTTTGGCTCTTTGCAACCTCTGGCTCCTGAGCTAAAGCAATTATTGTGCCTCAGCCTCCCTAGTATCTGGAACTACAGGCCTGTGCCACCATGACCAGCTAATTTTTTGTATTTTTAGTAGAGATGGGGTTTCACTATATTGGCCAGGCTGGCCTCAAAACTCCTGACCTCAAGTGAGGTCACGCCCAGACCTATTTAGGGTTTTGAACATGGTAGATATTGAAACAGACAGTGAACCGGCAACAGCCCTGTACTTTTGAGGGTCTCGCAAATCACACAAACTTGTCAGCCCAGATAGGGGAATATAATAGGTTATTTCAAATGAAATAACAATTCACAACCATGGCAGAACACCCACTTTGTTACCTCTATTTGTGTTATTATTTATGGTTATATTAGTTATACAACTATGAGCACTCTCTTTACACACAGTGCCTGAGGAATAATATGCAAAATTAAACCATTCATATTGCTCTTAAAGTTGTTTGTATATATACATATGTACAGTACCTGAGGAATATTATGAAAAATTAAACCATTCATATTGCTCTTAAAGTTGCTTGTGTATATACATATGTCTAAACATGATATATATGAAGTATGATACCAATTTCTTACATTGATTTTCAGATGGTCATTGAATAATAGAATTTCAATTATTTTGTATAAAAATATTTAATTACATTTTAAAAAACACATTTTAGTCTTTAAAAGATTATTGCAGTCAAACATACTATAATGATGATAATTTGGTTGATGTAAATAAAGGTATATAAGACAGAATTTTGGGCAAAATCCAGAACCATTCTTTGGCTGTGAGTGACCAGAGTTTGAATATTTATTGGGAGATAAAACCTCAACTGTGCCGAATAATGACATCTTTGGAGCGATTGAAAGATTATGTATGCGATCTTCTGAATCTCTCTAAAGATGGAACATATTGATGAAGCACATTTTATATTTGACATAAGAATGTCGAATATTTTAAGCGAATAAATTTAGAGAAAATATATGATGTGCCAGAAAAGTGTAGCAAAACAAAAATTCCCAAATAAAGAGAAAATTATGGTTAGTGATAAAATACAATTTTGAATTTTTCCTATACAAAGAACTACTTTTTTGCTATCAGAAAGGTTGACAAATGCTTAACATAAAAATTCAAATAGATATAAAATTGACTATCCTTTTTAAACTGATAGATATATATTTAGAAAAAATTGTTCTTTAAATAAAAAATATACATATGAAACATGCAACAATGAAACATTACTATTCAACAAAAGAAAATTGGAGCAAAGAAAATAATTTGCATAATGATGAAGATTTTTTTTAATCTTAAAGTCCGTTTCTAAAGACCATTTTCTGAGTATTATATGTCATGGTCGGATCTCAATCAGAAAAGGATTTTAATATTTTATCTAAAGGGTTAGGCAACACAGGCCATTTTGTGCCCCTTTCTTTCCATTTTTTATTGTAGGAAAATATATGTAACAAAATTTTCTATCCATGTTTCAGTGTACAGGACAGTGGTATTACATTATATTGTTGTGCAACCATCACTACAATCCATTACCAGAACTTTTTTCATCTTACAAAAACTTAAACCCTCTGCCCCTTTAAAAATGGCATTATTCCTCCCTCCCAGTCCCTGGAAACCACCATTCTACTTTCTGTCGCTATCATTTTGACTACTTTTAACTATCTCATGTAAGTGGTATCATACTTATATAAGTGGTATTTATCGTTCTGTGGCTGGCTTACTTCACCTAACATGATGTTCTCAAGGTTTATTCCTATTTCAGCATATGCCAGATTTTTCTCCCTTTTAAATGATGAACAATATTCCATTGTAAGTATATACCATGTTTTGCTTACCTATTTGCCTATCAATAGATACTTGGGTTGCTTCAATGTTTTAGCTAATGTGAGTAAAACTGCTATAAGCATAGGTATACAAATATCTCTTTGAGACTCTTCTTTCAATCCTTTTGAGTAAATCCCTAGAAGTAGAACTGGTGGATCATATGGTAATTCTGACATTTTAAGAGGAATTGCCATACTGTTTTCCACAGTGATGTAACATTTCACAGTCCCACCAACTTTACACAAAAAATCAATTTTCTCTACATCCTTGTCTACTGTTTCTTTTTTTTTAATAGTAGTCATCCAATGGGTGTGAAGTGGGTATCACTATAGTTTTGATTTGCATTTTCTTAATGATTACTCATGTTGAGCATCCTTTTATGTGCTTATTGGCCACAATTTATACCTATTTTATAGAGAAGCATGGTGGCAATTGAAGATATTAAATGGCTTGTTAACTATCATTCCAAGCAAGAAATTAAAGGTAATATAATGCTCTTTTTAAAAAGAAAACTAGTTGTACTTATACATTTACCAAATGAAGAAAAGCATAATATTTTAATAATATGCAACTGTGATAGCATTTAGTCATTTGGTTTTTATTGTAAATATAAATTCCAATTGCTAGTTTTAAGAGTATATGTTTTAGCCAATATCAACAAATACCTTTGCATTGCAAGATGATCACTGAAATTCTAGGGTACAAAAACAGTGAGTAAAATGAAAGGTACAGAAACGGGTGACTGACATGAAAGAACAAAAGAAACAAACATTGACAAATGCACAAATATTTCTGATAAACCTGACATTACCTGATATAGGTATTTTTAACTGAAATTTTCATAAATTGTTAGATAATAGATCGATAGATCAATTGATCTATAGCTTCAGCAGTGAACAAGAACAGGATATTTCCCTGACCCTTTCACGGGACTTGGAACAGAGGTGCCTAATTTACTGAACCTGCTGCTCTCAACTCCTCACAGGAGGAAGCACATGAGCGAACAAGGCGGGAACTGGAGTGCATAAACTCTGGAACCAGCTGGCTGTTTTGGTGCCTACAGGATCAAACTCCACTCACTGGAACCTGCTGCATTCCATCCCTCATGGGAAGGAGCATGCAGTTGAGCAGGTGCAGGAGCCAGAGTGAGTGGTTTTGGGCTCTGGCAGGAGTGAACTCTATGCAGGTCCCAGAGTAGCATCCAGGTGAGGTGCCTGCAACTCCTGAAGACCCAGAGGGCATGTTACAGTGCTCATTTAGCTCTGCCATCCACGAATGGCTTAAGTGTTAACAGCTCAGTGGGCCCATGGCTGCCCTCCACCAGTGAGGGCATAGGGCCAGTGTGACAGCATTTTGTATCTACACTCATGGCTCCCAAGCTCCTGTCTTGTGTCCAGGAAAAATGAGGTCTCATGAACAAATTGCAGGAGGGGAAGTGAGAGGGATTTTATTGATAATGAAAGTGGCTCTCAGTGTGAAGGGGAGCTGAAAAGAGGACTGGGTTTGGGGTAGGTTTTCTTCCTCTGAAGTCCAGCTCTCTCTGACTGGATTCTTTGAAGTTATATCATCAAGCTGTCCCTCTGAAGTTGAGCCACTTCTCTTCAACATCTGACCATAGTCCCCAATGTCCTGCTGCTTCTCCTCTCTGCCGACTGAGTCTGGGATCTTTAAAGGCACAGGACAGGGTGGAGTGGGGCCATAGGTGGTTTAGGAAAAGGCAGCATTTGAGCAAGAAAACAGGAATATAAGTTCTCACTTTGGGCCACAGTCTCAGACTGTTTGGCTTGAGGGTGGGGCTTTGCCAGGGACTTGCCCCTGTCTGCCTAGAATTTCTTTGCCTCCTGTCACTATCATTGCTACATTAGGTTTTAGGATTTTTAAAGATGATACCAGTTTTGCATTCTTTGTTGGTGCATACCTAAAATGCTACTATATACTCAATTATTTTAAACTAGTCACATTGACTTGCTTAATCTCCATGATTTATCCAAGCAGAACCAACATTTCTCATGAACTTCATCCGTAACTGGAAATAGACATGTAATGCAAGAATACAATGTAGATCTGAACCAGAAAAACATGGATTTTAAAATGCTGACTTACTGCCTCTTAATGCCTTACTGTGTGAACTTCAGTTTCCTTATTTATGAATGATTGTAATAATTGTTTTATTATTAAATTAGGAATTGATATTAATAACAAAATAACCTATTGTATAATCTGATATATAGTAGATGCTCAATATTTATAAGCAAATAAACACTCACATTTCCACTGCTATTCAGGGTTTTGATTTCCTTAGATCTTCTTAGTCTTTTGATACTTGATATTTTTGATGCTACATTCTACAAAATAATGAGCTCCCCGAGGAACTATGAATTACTTATTTAAATTTCTTTCACAGAGTCCAATCCAGAAGATTATAGGTGGTTGGTCCTCAATGATTATTAACCTAGTTAAATTGTATCTAATAGACTGAAGATCTGGGAGGGTGAAAATGAATATCTAACACCGACTAGACAATCACCAAACATTTTGGGAATACTTACAGGTTCTTGGCTATGGTTCTTCTGCATCACGAATTCTACTTTTCTTTGAGTTAATAACGTTATAGAGTTAATAAGAAAGACTTGATTTTGAATATCAATAATCACCAACTTTAATTTTTTTCAAGTTTGCTAAAATTTCAAAACTCTCAAATTCAAGAGCCTACATAATGATAATATGTTAATATTTTTATTTCCATGAAACTTTATTTAAAGCACTTTGAAATGCTGATATGAGTCTTCAATATACAGATAGTAAGTGAGGCCCAAGATAAAAAAAAAACTCAGAACTGGAATTGCAACCCGAATTGTTTTATCTCTCTCCCCCTATTGGAATGTGAATGTATCTGAACACTCGTTACCGAAACACTAGGGGTTCTATATAGGTCCCTTTACTCACAGCACAAAAAGCCCATTGCTGAGATAGTAAGTAGTGCCTGGAAAGAAGGCTTTATTTGGGTGCCACAGTCAAGAAGATGGGAGATTGGTTTCAAATACATATTTTCAACCAATTGAAATTAAAGGCTTATATAGCAGAAATGTAATTATATACTAAAAAAACAGGTATTAGGGAGAGATAAGAAAAAGGAGTTGGTCAACAGGAAGCAGGTGGTTGATTAGGCATCTCATTGTCCAGTTGCAATGATCTGGTTAGTTTGAGATCCCTGAAATTCTCTGGGAGGCCTGAGGGATCATTTCCTGAGAAAGGAACTCAGATAAATACAAGTGTAACTTTTTCAAGTTTTGGAACTGGGAAGGTCAATTTGAATGCTTATTAAAAAGGAGACATAAACATCCATTCTCTAGGACAATTGGGCCCATTTTAGAGATTTTGTCCCTAAGGTAAATTACCCATATGCCAAAACATAATTCAGATGTGCTATGACAAGAACAATTTGGAACACAAATTCTAAAATCAGAAATTGGTGTTCAGCCCCAATCTTCAGAGAAAATGTCTCACACTGAGCCCACTCAAAAAGCTGCTGAGAAATCACCAAATTCATGTCAAATCAAGCAGTCAAGTAATAGCCAAGCATCACATTAACCACTAGACTGATTTGCCACACTTCTCTAAATTTGGTTGGAAAAAAATACAATTAGCCCAGATTGATTTAGATAATTTATTACTCATAGCACAACATAAAGCAAAAACTTCTTGTTGCATGGTTCCTCTTGCTCCTCAAGTCTCATTAAGGGGTGATACAGAGATTATCTAAAGAGATGCTGCACTCAGTGATTCTGCTTCACAGCTGAGGAACACTCAGCTTTGGAAGGAACTGCTGACACAACTTCTTTATGTTTGCCTGAAAGAATATATTATTTATTACTCTGGGTTTTAAGCAAATCTCAGAAGAGGGGAACTTGACCATTCTTAAATATAAATACATGTTTCTGATCCAGATGGAGAAACTAGGTCAATGAGTGACCTTCACTCAGAAAAACATTCAGAAATGCTACAAATAATCTTCCCAAATCCACAACTAGAGTTTTAGGCAAAGCAATTCCTAATGACTCCAGGTATATTAAAGTTTTAAGGTTTTCAATGACCCAGTGATTTATATATGTCTCTAGTCTGTTTCAGTGATGAAATGTGGGATTATTTTCAGCAGTTTTAGTATATGTTCAAACCACCTATAAACTTATCAATATAATTCAGTACTGTAGACATCTTTCAGGAAGATAAAATCTAAAATTAGGCACTATATAGGACAAATGGGTTAATGAAAAAGGTTGTGTGGTGCATTGGATATCCATTCCTTATGAGCTCTTGTGCCTCACATTTGACTTATTTTTATCTCTCACAAGAATTATTTGAAGTCTGATTCATAATACCATCTAGTATATTAAACAATGAAAAAAATACGGGCTTAAAACAGGTTATGCAAATTACTTAAGATTATATGGCAGACAAAGAGCAAAAACCCAGGTATTTTTTCTTTGAGGTCCTGTACTTATCCCAGGCTATTTTACCTGCCAAGCTTATATCTCATTAAGTTATTTAATTATTTCACTAAACAGATTTACAAAAAAACTCTATACTTCTGGGTAAAAAAGAAAGAGGAATTCAAAAGACTATAAACCTCCAGTAAAATGGCAAAGAGAGTATTATCTGAAGTTGAAATGAAAAAAAAATAAGCTAGATCTAAACTTTCTCTAGCTTTAGATCATTTATTTCAGTTTTAACAATGTTATCAGATATAGTTTTGAATCTAATATTGCTTTTTTAAACACATACAACATATTTTGGTAGTACAAAATCCAGTTCTTAAAATTTAAAAAGAGATTTTGAAAATATTTCAGCAAGTATATGGTAATTAACATACAACAGACCTGCACTGCTATACATGTTATAAGGTCTTCAAAGAAAATAAAACTACAGAATTAGTTTTAAGCACTTTATTCAGCCTCTTAAAAATGATACACCAAGGCAACTTTTAGTGTTACTAATAATTTAAACAAATCACTTGAAAAATAAAATGCAAGTTGCAAAAAGGAATAAAAACCAAAGCTATAATTGAAAGTATTTTGTTATAATATTCTATAATAAAATAAACCCAACCATGAGCTACAGAGATGGAGAATATTTAAATAGCATCAATTATGTTTAGTAATATGAAATTTAATCTAGGGAAGACTGACATGAAGTCACTGATTTTGTACAAAGAAACTTGTAACTGATAAATTGACTTAAATGCTTGTTAGATTAAGGCAGCAGATATCTTAATTTCATCAGATATGTTTTTCTCTCTCTAAATATTTGATATATAATTGAGTCGCCAATAGATAATGTTCATTTCTAACATTCTTAAATCATTTCCAGTGTACGGATGATCCTGAATTTACTTTCAGCTAAAACATATGATGATGAAGAAAGGAGCCACAAGTCTTCACACAATTAAAAAAAAATAGGAAGATACAGTCAGGCAAATTGTGGGAAAGATGATATGTGATAGATTCAGAATGAATAATTTTCCTGTTGGCAGAAAGACACATCTTAAGTATAGGCCTCCTGGGGATTAATGGAGAGACTAAATTACTTTCTCCATAATATTCTTTCCTAATAGAAAAAAGAAGAAGAAGAAAGAAAAGAAAGGAAAATCAATGCACTTTTAAAGTCTGGAATGACAAAGGATGAAAATGAGTAAGATAATTCAGAGTTAGCTCATTTGAGTTTAAAGAGACAGTAATAATAATAGTTCTAATTCTACTTGTTTCCTTGTAATGTGCCAGACACTTTGCTAAGTGCTGCTTTTTATGAATTAGCTTAATTTCACAAGGACCCTATGAAAGACATACTATTAATACCACTATTTTTGTAGACTGGCATTTTCTCTTTTTTTTAATTTAATTTTTTAATTGACAAATAATTATACATATTCGTGGGGTACACAGTCATGTTTTGACACATATAATGTGTAGTAATCATAAGGATAAATTTTTGAGATGACAGATATGGGAAATGCCCATATCTACCATAAATTTATCATTACTTTTTGTTTGAAATATTCACTATCCTCCTTCTAACTTTTTGAAATGATATGACATGTTAACATATCATTTTTAGCTATACCCATCCTACAGTAATATCTTCATTTTTTAAGAAGAAAAACAAGACTTGAAGAACTCAATTTCTTCCAGGCTGTATAGCTAGTAACAAAAAACAAGACAACAACAGAATCATGATTTAAAACCTACGTGTCTGAGTCTACAACCAGTAGTATAAACACTATGCAATATTCCCTTCTTGAGGAATAAGTCTTAAGAGTAGTAATTGACCAAAAATATATTACATGTAAGTCAGTGTTTTTATCTGAGACCCAAACTCAAAAAGTTGCCTTCTTAAAATCTACAATCTTGCGATACACTGCCCCATAGTACATCACACCACTAAGGAAAGTTTATTGAACCACAAGGTCTTACGGCTTACTTTCCACATAAAGACAGTAAAGGAGGAAAATTATACCTCTACCTTTTTTAGGTTTTGGGGGGGTTAGCCTTAGAATTAAATTTGCATGAGACAAATCAAGAGAAACATACAAATGTATTTGATACATGCTTTATCACTGGAGCTTTCATTTAAAAGGGAAGACCCGAAGACCCAGAGTTGAGCACTATGTCCTGAAAGAGAATAGTAACTTGTAAAAATGTGATAAGGTAGAGGGGTTTGGACTAGAGTAGTTAATTGGGTAAAGAAGTGGATGAAAAGATAAGGGTTAGTCTAACAGTGTTTCTACAGATTTCCCTCACATCAACTCCTCATTCTTTTTGATCAGAATGATACTTTTTTTCTAGTATGGGAAAGGCATCTTTCACACCAAAATTCCATCTCCTACTTTTAAGAAATGGAATGAAAGAGTGATCCTGTTGCATCTGCTGTTTCTCCAGTGCCTTTAACTCAGTATTATCAATTCTGCTATAGCAGCATAGTCTGCAGTAGCGTATTTGTAACTTTTTCAAGACACTCTAAACTAGTTCCATTTATATTTTCCTGCTTATCTCAGTCACTGTCAGAAGTCAAATTCTTCCCATTATCAAACAAGACTCAGTTACTCACTTCTATAATTTTCTATACATCTTTCACTTAGATTCCTTTCTCTTCCACTGGAACTTCATGATCATCTACTCTATTGGTAGCAATTTTCTTAATATCTTCGGAGCATATGTGCCCTTTACTCCTTTATTTTTAAAACTGAAATATGGTTGGTACCCTAGGATACCACTTTTCCCATTGTTCTTTCAAAATAAGACTTGTTTGTATTTCATCAAACATTGTGTACCCCAGAGCTTGAAGACAGGATTTGTGTCACTTTCAAAACATTATTCCTCCTCTTATAATCTTTGTCACTTTGAGCCTCATGACGCTGGCTTTCTCCTCTATAGATAGATAACAGATAGACAGATAGATAAATCCGTCTAGACACACTTCGATATATACATACCTATATCTACCTATAAATAGTTAATCTTCTTGACACAGGGTCTTGGTCTGTCACCCAGCCACCAAGTGCAGTAGTGTGATCATGGCTCCCTGCAGTTTCAACCACCGGGGCTCAAGCAATTCTCCAACCTCAGCCTCTCGAGTAGCTAGGACCACAGGTGAAAATCACTATGCATACCTAATTTTTAATTTTTTTTTAAGATCTAGGAAGTCACTTTGTTGCTTAGGCTGGTCTTGAGCTCCTGGACTCAAGTAATCCTCCTGCTTTGGCCTCCCAAAGTGTTCGGATTATAGGCTCGGGCCACCTTGCTCAGGCTAAATGTTATTAAATACAAACATACATATACACACAATCATCCTATTTGTTGCTTCCCTTTACTGAACGTTGATCGCTCCTCACATTTATAAAAGTTTTATATCCTGGCTCATATGTTTCCTCAAACTCCTATAATAATTTTTCAAGTCTTCATATTTCAAAGAAAAAAGGCATCCAATATTCTCATTCATTGACCTCCCTCATTTCCAGTTACCCCTTTACTGAATCTGTCTCAGCAACTTGTGTTAATGTTCAAACATTTGATTTGGTAGACCTTCTATGAAGCCAGTTTCAAATCATTTACCAACTGCTTTTGATTATTCCTCAAATTCTTAAATTCCCTGACTTCAAGACATTAAAATCAAGTTTCGGTATGAACCAGTGTTTGCTATTCATTAGAAATATAATGCAAACAATATATATACATTTAGATTTTTAATAGCACTTTTTTTTTTTTTGAGATTGAGTTTCACTCTTGTTGCCCAGGCCGGAGTGCAATGGTGCGATCTTGGCTTACCGCAAACTCTGCCTCCCAGGTTCAAGTGATTCTCCTGCATCAGCTTCCTGAGTAGCTGGGATTACAGGTGCTTGCCACCACGCTCAGCTAATTTTATATTTTTAGTAGAGACGGAGTTTCTCCATGTTGGTCAGGCTGGTCTTGGACTCCCAACCTCAGATAATCCACCCACCTTGGCTTCCCAAAGTGCTGAGATTACAGGTGTGAGCCACCACGCCTGGCCCTAGCACTTTTTTAAAGTAAAAGAAGAAACAGATAAAATTAGCTTTACAATATATTTTAACTGAGTACATCCAAAATATTATAATTTCAACATGTAAACTATAGAAAAGTTATTGAAATATTTTGCTTTCTCTTTTTTTGAGGCATGCAATGGCGCAATCTTGGCTCACCGCAACCTCCCCCTCCTGGGTTCAAGCAATTCTCCTGTCTCAGCCACCCGAGTAGCCGGGACTACAGGTGCGCGCCACCATGCCCAGCTAATTTTTGCATTTTTAGTAGAGACGGGGTTTCACCATGTTGACCAGGATGGTCTCGATCTCTTGACCTTGTGAACCACCCGCCTTGGCCTACCAAAGCTTTCTCTTTTTATGCTAAATCTTTGAGAAGAGTGATACACAAGCACATTTCCATTTGGATTAGTTATAGTCAACAGCTGAGATACAGCTATCAATATGGAACCGAGAAGGTAAACACAGTAAACAGAGATAGGTTTTGGAAGATTCTGGATAGGTTAGAAGCAAGAGTTACCATAGCACTTTAGTATTTTCTTCATTACTAATACAATTAATTTGATTCTTCCTTTTTACTGAAGGATTTTTTTCTAGTAATGCTTTTCTTTGACTTTTAAGTTCATGGGTATACATGCAGGTTTGTTACATAGGTAAACTTGTGTCATGCAGATTTCTTGTGCAGATTATTTCATCATACTGGTATTAAGCCTAATACCCATTAGTTATTGTTTCTGGTCCTCTTCCTCCTCTAACCCTCCATTCTCCATTCTGTTCCAGTGTGGGTTGTTCCCCTCTATATGTCCACGTGTTCTGATTATTTAGCTCTTCCTTATAAGTGACAACATGTGATATTTGATTTTCTGTTCCTGCATTAGTTTGCTAAGGATAATGGCCTCTAGATCCATCCATGTCCCTGCAATGACATGATCTCATTTTTTTATGGTTGCATAGTATTCTACAGGGTATATGTACCATATTTTATTTATCCAGTCTATTACTGATGGGCATTTAGGTTGATTCCATGTCTTTGCTATTGTGAATAGTGCTGCAATGAACATACATATGTGTTTATAATGGAATGATTTGTATTCCTTTGGGTATATATCCAGTATTGGGATTGCTGGGTTGAATGGGATTCTGTCTTTAGGTCTTTGAGGAATTGCCACACTGTCTTTCACAATGGTTAAACTAATTTATACTCCCACCAACAATGAGTAAGCATTCCTTTTCCTCCACAACCTTGCCAGCAGCTGTTATTTTTTGACTTTTTAATAAAAGACATTTTGACTGGTGTGAGATGGTATCTCACTTTAATTTTGATTTGCATTTCTCTAATAACCAGTAATGTTTAACTTGTTTTATATGCTTTTTGGCCACATTTATGTCTTCTTTTGAGAAGTGTCTGTTCATGTCCTTTGCCCATTTTTTAATGGAATTGGTTTTCTTGTAAATTTGTTTAAAGTTTCTTATAGATGCTGGATATTAGACCTTTGTAGGATGCATAGTTTGCAAAAATGTTCTCCCATTCTATACATCATCTGTTTGCTTTGTTGATAGTTTTTGTTTGTTTGTTGCTGTGCAGAAACTCTTTAGTTAGATCCCATGTGTGAATTTTTGCTTTTGTTGCAATTACTTTGGTCATCTTAGTCATGAAATCTTTGCACATGCCTATGTCCTCAATGGTATTGCCTTGTTTGTCTTCCAAGGTTTTTATAGTTTGGGATTTTAGATTTAAGTATTTAATTCATCTGAAGTTAATTTCTGTATATGATGTAAGGAGGGGGTCTAGTTTTAATCTTCTGAATATGGCTAGCCAGTTAGCACCATTTATTGAATAAGGAATCTTTTCCCCATTGCTTTTCTGATCAGTTTTGTCAAAGATAAGATAGTTGTAGGTATGTGGCCTTATCTCTAGGTTCTCTGTTCTGTTCCACTGGTTTATGTGTCTGTTTTTGTACCAGTACCATGCTGTTTGGTTATTGTAGGACTGTAGCATAGTTTGAAGTTGGGTAGTATAACGTTTCCAGCCTTGTTATTTTTGCTTAGAATTGCCTTGGCTATTTGGACTCTTTTTGGGTTCCATATGAATTTTAAAATAGTTTTTTTCTAGATTTGTGAAGAATCTCAGTGCTAGTTTAATAGGAATAGCATTAATTCTATAAATTGCTTTGGGCAGTATGGACATTTTAACAATATTGATATTTCCTATACATGAGCATGGAGTATTTTTCCAATTGTTTGTGTCATTGCTAATTTCTTTAAACAGTGATTGTAGTTCTCTTCGTAGAGATCTTTCACCTCCCTAGTTAGCTATATTCTTTTGTACGTTATTCTTTTGTGATAATTGTGAATTGGAGTTTGTTCCTGATTTGGCTTTTGGTTTAACTGTTGTTGGTATATAGGAATGGTGGTAATTTTTGCACATTGATTTTGTAGCCTGAAATTTTACTGAAGTTGTTTATCAGCTTAAGAAGCTTTTGGGCTGCAACTGTGGGGTTTTCTAGATATATGATTATGTCATCTGCAAAGAGGGGCATTTTGGCTTCCTCTCTCTGTATTTGGCTGCCCCTTATTTCTTTCTCTTGGCTGATTGCCCTGTCCAATACTATTGTTGAATAGGAGTGGTGACAGAGGGCATTCTTGTTTTGTGTCAGTTTTCAAGGGGAATATGTTTAGATTTTGCCCATTCAGTATGATGTTGGCTGTGGGTTTGTCATAGATGGCTTTTATTATTTTGAGGCATGTTCCTCCAATATCCATTTTATTGAGAGTTTTTTTTTTTACATGAACGGATGTTGAATTTTATTGAAAGCCTTTTCTGCATCTATTGAGATGATCATGTGTTTTTGCCTTTAGTCTGTTTAAGTGATGACTCATATTTGCTGATTTGCATATGTTGAACCAACCTTGCATCCCAGGGATAAAGCCTACTTGATTGTGGTGGATAAGCTTTTTGATATGCTGCTGCATTCAGTTTGCAAGCATTTTGTTGAGGATTTTTGCCTTGATGTTCATCAAGACTATTGGCCTAAAGTTTTCTTTTTTATTGTATCTCTACCAGTTTTTGCTGTCAGGATGCAAGATGATGCTCTCCTTATAGAAGGAGTAAGACAGGAGCACCTCCTCCTCAATGTTTTTGGTATTGTTTCTATAGAAATGGTATAGGCTCTTCTTTTTTTTTTTACATCTGGTAGAATTCAGGTGTTAATCCCTCTGGCCCTGGACGTTTTTTGTTTGGTAAGATATTTATTACTGCTTCAATTTCAGAGCTCATTATTGGATTGTTCAAGGATTCTATTTCTTCCTAGTTCAGTCTTGGGAGGGTGTATGTGTTCAGGAATTTATCCATTTCTTCTAAATTTTCTAGTTTATATGTATACAAGTGTTCAGAATATTTTCTGATGATTGTTTTTCTGTGGGGTCAGTAGTTATATCCTCCTTGTCATTTCTGATTGTATTGATTTAAATCTCTCTTTTCTTTTTTATTAGTCTAGCTAGTGGTCTATGTATTCATTTTTGCAAAAACACAGCTCCTGGATTTGTTGCTCTTTTGAATTTTTTGCATGTCTCCATCTCCTCCATCTCAGCTCCAATTTTTTTTATTTCTTGTCTTCTGCTAGCTTTCAGATTTGTTTGCTCTAAGTTCTTTAGTTTTTTTAGCTATGATATTAAGTTAAGATCTTTCTAACTTTATGATCTTGGTATTTAGTGCTATAAATTTCCCTCTTAGCACTGCCTTAGCTCTGCCCTAGAAATTGTGGTATTTTCAAAGAACTTCTTGATTTCTGCCTTAATTTCATTATTTACTCAAAGGTCACTCAGGAGCAGGTTACTCAATTTTCATGTAACTGTATGGTTTTGAGTGAATTTCTTAGTCTTGATTTCTAATTTGATTGCACTGTGATCCAAGAGATTGTTATGATTTTAGTGATTTTGCATTAGCTGAGGAGTGTTTTACTTCTGATAATGTGATTGATTTTAGTGTATGTGCCATGCAGCACATATGAGAAGAATGTGTATTCTGTTGTTTTTGGATGGAGAGTTTAGTAGATAGCTATCAGTCCGTTTGATCAAGTGATTAGTTCAGGTCCTGAATATCTTTGTTACTTTTCTGTCCCAGTGATCTGTCTAATATTGTCAGTGGGGTGTTAAAGTCTACCCCTATTATTTTGTGGAAATCTAAGTCTCTTTGAAGATCTGTAAGAACTTGCTTTATGAATCTGGTTGCTCCTGTCTTGTGTGCACATATTTTTAAGATAGTTAGATCTTGTTTAATCCAACCCCTTACCATTATGTAATGCCCTTCTCTCTCTTTCTGTTCTTTGTTGGTTTAAATACATTTTGTCAGAAACTAGGATTAGAAGTGCTGCTTTTTTTCTGTTTTCCATTTGCTTGATGTTTTTTTCTCCATTCCTTTATTTTGAACCTATGTGTGTCATTCTATGTGAGACAGATCTCTTGAAGACAGCATACCAATGAGTTTTGCTCCTTTATTCAACTTGCCATTCTGTGCCTTTTAATTGGGGCATTTAGTCCATTTGCATTTAAGGTTAGTATCGGTATATGTAGTTTGGTTCTGTCATCTTGATGTTAGCTGGTTATTTTTCAGACTTATTTATGTTGTTGCTGTATAGTGTTACTGGTGTGTGTATTTCAGTGTATTTTTGTAGAGGCTGGTAACAGTCTTTCCTTTCCATATTTAGTGCTTCCTCATTAGCTCTTGTAAGGCTTGTCTGGTGGTATCAAATTCCTTAGCATTTGCTTGTCTAAAAAGGATCTTATTTCTCCTTCACTTACAAAGCTGAGTTTTGCCTGATTCTGGATTGGAATTTCTTTCTTTAAAAGTGTTGAATAATTGGTACCAAATTTCTTATGTCTTGTAGGGTTTCCCCTGAGAGGTCTGTTGTTAGTTTATTAGGCTACACTTTGTAGGTGACCTGACTTTCTCTCTAGCTTCCTTTAACATTTTTTCTTTCATTTGGATCTTGAAGATTATGATGATTATGTATCTTTAGGATGATCTTGTAAAGTATCTTAGCGGGGTTCTCTGCATTTTCTGAATTTAGACATGTGCTTCTCTAGCTAGGTTGAGGGGGTTCCTGTGGATAATATCTTGCAATATGTTCTTCAAGTTGTTTCCACTCTACCCATCTCTTTCAGGGACACCAATCAGTCATAGATTCAGTCTTTTTACATAATCCCATATTTCCTGGAGGTGTCATTCATTCTTTTTTCTTATGCTTTTTCTCTATTCTTGTCTGATTGTCTTACTTGAGAAAGCCGGTCTTCAATCTCTGAGAAGCCTTCCTCATTTGGTCCATTCTGTTATTAATACTTGTGATTCCATTATAAAATTATTATAGTATGTTTTTTAGCCATATCAGGTTAGTTATGTTCTTTTAAATCCTGGTTATTTTGTCTGTCAGCTCCTGCATTGTTTTACCATGATTTTTAGCTTTCTTATGTTTGGCTTCAATGTACTCCTGTAGCTCAATGATCTTCATTCCTATCCATATTCTGAATTATATTTCTGTCCTTTCAGCCATCTCAGCCCTCTTTTGAACCTATGCTGGAGAGGTGGTACAGTTGTTTGGAGTAAAGAAGGCACTCTGGCTTTTTGAATTATCAGGGATCTTGTTCGACTGATTCTTTCTCAACTGTATGAGCCATCTACCTTCAATATTTGAGGTTGCTGACCTTTCAATTTTTTTTTTCTTTTATCCTATTTGATGACCTTGAGGGTTTTGTTGTGTCGTAAGGTGGATTCAGCCAACTGGCTAAATTTCTGGGACAATTTAAGCGCTAATACTCAGCTCCCAACTCTAACTCCAGGGGACTTGTATTGGGCCCTGACTTTGTTCTCTGCCTCCTTGAGGTTTGGAATCCACCGCACTGGGGTGGGGGACAAGGTGCAACGCTGAAGCAGACTGCTAGTGGACACAGGGATGCCTGCCCCACTGTGGGAGTTCACTACAGTGGCGGAAACAATGCAGCTTTGGTGGAGCAGGGGCCTCTGCTGGAGACTATGTGTGTGGTTGCACTGAAGGTGGTATTGGCTTGGGGGCAGGGTGCTGGCCTCCACAGATCTGGGTGCCTTCTCTGTTCTCTACGGCAGGAGTAATCACTCAGGGGATGGGTAATCACTTGATGTTTCTCTTCTTAGGTGAAAGACCAACAATTTTGTGAGTTATGCATGTGAATCTTATTATTTCCACCATTTACATATAGGAAAAATGATAAACAAAGAAGTGTTGAGGAGTTCCTAGGCCAACATATTAAATGACATCATCTGGAAAATGCTAGACTTAAATAATACTACTTTTTGTCTTTGTGGGATTTTTTAAACTCCTTACAATTCAAATACATATTATCGATCAAAACTAGATATATAGTATGTAATTTTTATAACATTTTTGACCAGATCATTCTTCCTTATAAAACCACGATTAACCTCACTTAACTCTTAGATGATTATCACAGCAGATGTCATAGGACCAACACTTTCTAGGCAACCACAGCTTCTGATGTTGCCTTTACTTTATTTTCATTACACTATATCAATTCTCTTAATCAATGACTTGTTAAAAAATAAAAATTAAAGGCCAGGCATGGTGGATCATGCCTATAATCCCAGCACTTTGGGAGGCCGAGGTGGGTGGATCACGAGGTCAAGAGATCAAGACCATCCTGGCCAACATGGTGAAACCCCATCTCTACTAAAAATGCAAAAATTAGCTGGACGTTTGGCACGCTCCTGTAGTCCCAGCTAGTTGGGAGGCTGAGGCAGAAGAATCGCTTGAACCAGGGAGGCAGAGTTTGCAGTGAGCCGAGACTGCGCCACTGTGCTCCAGCTTGGCGACAGAGAAAGGCTTGGTCTCAAATAAATAAATAAATAAAAATAATAAAATAAAATAATAAAAGTTAAAACAATGACTGAGACTTCTGGCTTTAGCTTTAATAGGTACAGAGCTTGGAAGTCATCAAACCTGTCCATCTAACAAGAAATAAAAAGAAGAGTAGACTAAAATTTGCGGTTTTTCTTGGTTCCATTTGAAAAGAGGTGTCATAGAGTAAATCCATCACATAAAAATCAGCTGAGACTCCCAGCTGATATTAGTTTATCTGGAGGAGAAGTTACTGGGCTCATAAACTGGTAGAAAGACTTGAATGGTAATCTTTATTATCTCTGCTGTCTGAGTATGAACTGGCCTAAGAGAGTCCTAGTGTACATGCTGTTCATGAAATTTACTTCCTTGAAACCCACTAATTACTCAGGGTGCATATATATATATATATACACACACATATATATATACATATATATATATAATAAAAAACTCTCTATGGGGATCTGACAAAAACAGTAATTGCAATACAATGCACCCAGAGTCTTCTCCATAGTAAATCCCCACACTTCAAAGTGCAAACACTTTACTAGAGTCCTATTTCCCCTGGGGAAGGGTATGCCTCTCACTCCCACCACTTCCAACCTTCTTATCTTACCTAAGGTGGGAGGAAAAAAGTCTGTAAAACTTAATTAACATGCATAAAGTTCACACCCCTGAGATACACTGTAGAGAAGAACACTGTAGAAAAATAGAGTGCCTTTGATGTGCTCATCAATAAAGTGGAAGTGACCAATAAAGGGAATCAGTGAGCTTTAAAAAATGTCAATAGAAACTTTCTAAACTTAAATACAAACAGAAAAACAGAATGAAAAACAAAACAAACCAAAAGTTTAAAACTATATAACAGAATATCTAGGAATTGAGGGAACAACTTCAGAAATTTAACATATATGTTGTAACATATAAAAAGCAAAAGAGAAAACATAAGAAACATTTGATATAATAATAAGAATTTTTCAAAATTAATATCAGCCATCAAAGCACAAATCCCAAAGCTCAGAGGAACACTAAGCAAGATAATACAAAGCTGGGCACAGTGACTTATGCCTGTAATCCTATCACTTTGAGAGGCTGAGCTGGGAGGACCACTTGAGCCCAGGAGTTTGAAATCAGCCTGGACAACATACTAGGACCTCATTTCTACAAAAAAATACCAAAATACTAGATGTGGTGGCACATGCCTGAAGTCCCACCTACTAGTAGGGGAGACTGAGACAGGGGGATCACTTGAGTTTTGGGGGTTTGAGGTTATAGTGAGCCATGACCATACCACTGCATTTCAGCCTAGGTGACAGTGACACCCTGTTTCAAACCAACGAACAAAACAAACAATAAAAATAAAATATCTACACCTAGCCATATCATATGCAAACTTTCAAAACATAAAGACAATCTTGAAAATCTTACTTGAAAAGGAGGAACAAAGATAAAAATGACAACAGACTTCTCACCAAAAATCATGCTGCCAATAAGAGAGTAAAGTAAAATAAAGCATTAAAAGAAAAACCCATCAACCTGGAATTCTATATCAAGCAAAAGGATCCTTCAAAAGTGAAGAAGAAATGAATATTCCCCCAGACAAAAATAAAATAAATTAATTATCAGAAGATATATTCTGCAAAAAATATTTAAAATAATAATCTCAAATAGAAGGAAAATAATAAGTCATAAACTTTAATCTACATAAAGGGAAGAACATCAGAGAAGGAATTAAAAAATAATAAAATAATATAATTTTATTTTTCTTATTCTTAAAACAATAGATAACTCCTCAAAATAATGACAATAAATAACATTGGGTAATTTCAGCATATAGATAAGTAAAATTCATGACAATTTAGTTTTTTTTTGAGACAGAGTCTTGCTCTTGTCACCCAGGCAGGGGTGCAATGGCGTGATCTTGGCTCACTGCAACCTCTGATTCCCAGGTTCAAGCGATTTTCCTGCTTCAGCCTCCCAAGTAGCTGGGATTAAAGGCACATGCCACCACGCCCGACTAATTTTTGTAGTTTTAGTAGAGATGGGGTTTCACCATGTTGGCCAGACTGTCCTCGAACTCCTGACCTCAGGTGATCCACCTGCCTCAGCCTACCAAAGTGCTGAGATTACAGGTGTGAGCCACCACTCTCGTCTCAACAAAATATTAAAAAAGATGAGAGATATGAATTAGGAATACCATGTTGTAAGAGAGCTATACTACAGATGAAGTGACATGATGTTATTTAAAAATGAACTCAGATTAGTTGTAAATGCATACTGCAAACTCCAGGGCAACTAAAACAATTTTTGAAATGAAATAAAATTGATATGCTAAAAGAAAAAAGAAAATGGTTGTATCTAAAGTGTTCAATTAACAGCAAAGAAGACAGAAGAAAGAAAAGGAGAAAAATAAGCTAAGAACAGGTGCAGCAAACAGAAAGTGGTTACAGACATGATAATTACATTCAAGTATATTGAAGCTATTTTAATGTGAATAATGTGAATAAATGAATTAAAAGATTAAAACTGCCAAAGTGGATTAAAAAGTTATTAGCCAAATACACGATGCCTACAAGAAACTCACGTTAAATATAAAGATGCAAATATGTTAAACATGGCCAGTCATGCTGGCTCACACCAATAATCCCAGTACTTTAGGAGACCGAGGTGGGTGGATCATTTGAGTCCAAGAGTTCAAGACTATCCTGGGCAACATTGTGAGATCCTCTTTCTACTAAGAATAAAAATAAAATAAAATACAAGTTAAACATGAACGGATAAAGATTGAACATGTCACATTAATGAAAAGAAAGCTAGAGTAGCTATATTAATTCCAGACAAAGCATACTTCAGAACAAGGACAAACAGTGGCATTGTATACTCCTAAATGGGTCAGTTCTCCTCAAAGAGATAGCAGTTCTTAATATGCATGCATATAACAACAAAATGTAAAAAAATGTGAGACTACAACTGATAGAACTGTGAGGAGAATTAGAGAAATTCATTCTTATAGCTGGAGACCTCCACACCTCTTTCTTGATCACTGATATATCAGTCAAGGAGGACATCAGGAAAAATATAATTGACCTGAACATCACTACTAATCAGCTGGATCTAAGGGACATATACAGATTACTCCTTCCAACAGCAGCAAAATGCACATTCTTCTCAAGATCACCCTAGATCATTTACCAGGATAGACTATATTCTGAGTCACAAAGCACACCTGAAGACATTTTTTTCATTTTATTTTTCCATAAGTTACTGGTGTACAGGTGGTATTTGGTTACATGAGTAAATTCTTTAGTGGTGATTTGTGAAATTTTAGTATACCCAATCACCTGAGCAGTATATACTGTACCATATTTGTAGTTTTTTATCCCTCACCTCCCTCCCGTTCTTGCCCCAAAGTCTCCAAAGTCCATTGTATCATTCTTGTGCCTTTGCATCCTCATAGTTTAGCTCCCACATATCAGTTAGAAAAGACAATATTCCTGAGTTACATCACTTAGAATAATAGTCTTCAGTCTCATCCAAGTCACTGAAAATGCTGTTCATTCATTCCTTTTTATGGCTGCGTAGTATTCCATTGTGTGTGTGTGTTTGTGTATATATATACACACGTATAGTATATATGTGTGTATATATACACACATATAGTATATATATGTATATACATATACATATATATACTATGTATATATATATACTATGTGTATATATACACACATATAGTATATATATGTATATACATATACATATATATAGTATATATATATACATATAGTATATATATACATAGTATATATATGTACTATGTATATATATACACTATACATATATATGTATATACATATATATATGTATATACATATATACACTATATACATATATACATATATACACTATATACATATATACATATATACACACATATATACATATATACATTATATACACATATATACATATATATACACATATATACATATATACACTATACATATATATGTATATATATACGTATATATATACATATGTGTATATATATGTACATATATATGTATATATACATATATATACACATAGTATATATATGTACTATGTGTATATATATATATACACTATTCATTTTATTTTTCCATAAGTTACTGGTGTACAGGTGGTATATATTATATGTATATATATATTATATGTGTGTATATATATATAAACATATATATATACATATATGTATATACATATACGTATATATACATATATGTATATACATATATATGTATATATATATATATGTATATACATATACATATATATATACATAGTATATATATGTACTATGTATATAT
>CAUYLG010054218.1:0-41649 GCA_963573385.1 Cacajao melanocephalus
ACTCCGGGGCCCACCCAGTCCCCCCTCCTTGGCCTTCCAAAATGTTGGGCTTATTGGTGTGCGTCACCCCCCCTGGCCCACTAAAAGTATATTTTTTTTTTTTTTTTTTTTTTTTAAGCTGGATTCTCGCTCTGTCACCCAGGCTGGAGTGCAATGGTGCAATCTTGGCTCCCTTCAGCCTCTGCCTTCTGGGTTCAAGCAATACGTCTGCCTCAGCCTCCTGAGTAGCTGGGTTTACAGGCATGTGCCACCACGCCAGACTAATTTTTTATTTTTAGTAGAGATGAGGTTTCACCATGTTGGCCAGGCTGGTCTTGAACTCCTGACCTCAAGTGATCCACCTGCCTCAGGCTCCCAAAGTGCTGAGATTACAGGCCTGCGCCTCTCTCAAAGTCTTTAAAAAGAGTTTTAACAATTAATCCTCGACTCTTATCACTAGGAAAACAAACAAGGCCATCTCTTCTCTTTGCCCTAAAGGAAATCAAATTGTTCTTTGTAGCTGTGATTTAAATATAGTGGAGTAGGATAAACCTTCCCTTAAAAATGTCCAAAACCACTGGGCACTTCTTGGGGGAAATATTCCAGATTTGCTTCTCTATTTCTTTCTTCCTACAAATAGCCTCTCCTAGGGCTATTCCAGGATGTTATTTATTTACTAGGAACCTCACTTTCCTTTGCACAGCGTTCTGGAGAATCCAATCTGACCCCAAGAATCCCATTAACTTTCAAAGGCCATTTCTCCCCACTTCCTCCGCCCTGAGGGAGAGAGGGCGGTTCAGAGGGGAAGGAGACAACACCATATATTCTGAGATTTAGAAGCAGCAACTGGAGAGGAAGGTACCTGAGGTTGGGAGGGGACGATGTCCCCACTTGCCTTTTCAGCAGACACTTCTGCAGTTTCCAAAGGGAAGGTGGAGATTGCCAAGGAATCCACATTTCCCAGAGGGTACAACAGCCCCTACCTGCTGAGAGTCCCTACCTTGGAGCTATCACAGGAAAAGGAGACAGATATGGCCCTAGCCCCAAGGAAGTGCATCCCCAGGCCCAAGCGAGAAAACACACAATCTTGGCAAAAAAATCAGAATCTAAATAGGAATAACTCGTACCTCTGAGCAATGGCTCAGACATCCACCTGGTCCAGTGACCTACGAGGAGTGGATCACTTAAATACACCCTCGTTTAAAAACAGGCAAGGATGGCTTAAACATTATTTTAAATACAAAAACAACGTGGAGAGCAAGGAAGGCAGGAGGGGAGGCGGCTGAGTTCTTTTAGGTCTCTTCCCCGTGACCTCCCGCGGGCCACAATGGCACATCCCAGAATTCAGGCATGAATCTGGCAGCTTTTCAGAGCCCGGGTGCAGGCAGTTGGCGCTTGCCGCGTGGTAAGGCACCTTTCCACGCACTGTCCAGGGTGAGAGCGGCGGCAACATTCTCAGCCTCCCGCCCCTAAGGGTCCGGCCCATCCCAGAGGCCAAGGTGCCTCTTCCAGTTCGACTGAGAACTGTAATCCACACTCAATCTCTGTCCGGGCAGCGTGGCTGGGGATGGGGGATGAGAAAGGTGGCGGTGGTAGGGGGAGATACGGTGCAGGATTAACAAAGAAAAAAATCGAACCCTGTTTTCAAACGAGCAGAACCGAGAGCTACTTGCTTCCCTTTCCACCCCCAAGCCCCTTTGATCATTTTGGGTAGAGCAGGAACCAGCAGCTCAAAGAGCACTCAAATGGGAGTCCCTGAGGAGCTTTGTTCTTGGTGTGCAGTAATTAGAACGCTTGGGGTAAAGCCCCCGCGGGGGGAGGGGGGCGAGGCTAGTACCTAGGGGGCGCAGAGGGACCCTGCACTGAGTGCGCCAGCGCCAAGCCCACCCTCACTGCCGCACGCGGCCTGGGCGCAGGGAGCGCGTGAGGGTGCGCGCATCTCCCACCCGCCGCGCCGCTCACCTAGCACCACCGCGGCCACGGTGGACAGCAGCAGCCAGTTATTCTTCAGGAAGCGCTTCCACTCGCATCCCTTCCTCGCGGGTTTCCCCATGGCGGTCACCGCTATTGTGCGCGGAGCTCGGCCGTGCGCGCGTGGGCTAGGCGACGCGGGGACCGCTGGCTGCTCGGCGGCTGGCGAGATGCGGTGTATAGGGGAGAGGTGAGCCCTGGTCGCTGCAGTCGCCGCTCACCACCGCCGTTGCAGCTGCCACCTGGGATCGTGCACCGCACCGGCCGCCCTGCCAGCCTGGTGGTTTTGCGTGGCAGGCGCGCCCGGCTCCTCCTGCCGCCGCCGTGCTCGGCGGCGCCCGGGCCAACCAGCGAGGAAGGAGGGAGGAGCGGCGAGCTCGGGGAGGAGGGTGGGTGCGTGCGTGGGGCGCCCGGGGTCCCCAGGGAGCAGGCGTGGGAGGGCGCCCAGCGCTGCGGCAGGAGCTGGGGCGGCCTCTCCGGGAACCCTGCGTCTTGCTCCACAGCCTTCCGCTGGAGTCTGTCTCGCTTTCCACGCCCCCACCTCATGTTAGGTCTTTGGGTTCAGGGTTTTCTTCTGTCGCTACCCCAGAGAGGCGGAGCCACTGACCCCCGCAGCGTGAACTTCATCCTGCACGCCTCCCTCTCCTTTCTCCCCACCAGCCATTTCCAGTGCCAGCACCTGGAGTACCGGTGCCCTTTCGAGTTGGCGGAAACTGATTCTGCCTTGGGTCTCTCTTGCCCCGCTGCGCAGGCTGGGATTTGCCAGCAGCCGCGAAAGCCTGAAGCCTCTGGGAGGAGAGAACGGAGTCCCAGGGCAGAACAGGGCTTTGGAAACTTTCACGCGGAGCCTCCGTTGCCCCCACAGGGATTATTAACTCTCCTCTTCGAGTCGCGGGAGGTGATTTGTCTGTGGACACTGGGCTTGGAAGTGATCTCTGCACACGGAGAGGATGATCCCTCCTAGAACTTTACTTCCGCCCCTTGGGACTTGCTCTGTGACCACAGGCCCCGGAGTTTGGAGAGTTGGTGCAGTAATTAGGACTGAGAACCTACCGGGGAGCTGTTCTGGGGAGAAAGTGGGCGGCCCATCCCTAAGGCCAAACGCATTGGAAAGGCAAACACAGGAGAAACTAGGTTAGTGGTGCCAAATATACTTGGTGTTGCTAAGTGAATTTCTGATTCTCTCCCATTTTTCTACCCGTTTTTTTTTTTTTTTTTTTTACTCTCACACAAACTCTTTCCCTCCCTTTACCAAATCAGTACCTCCACAGCTGTAAGCTGTCTTCTTAACAGCTTTCCTGACATCGAGCGAGCCTGGAACCCTTTTTGCTTATGGTAGAATCTACCCTGATTGCGAGTAGGGAGAATTTCCCCTACTAGATTTTCTGATGACTAAATCCTCACAATTAGAGTTTCATTCCTTTGGTGTAAATTGATACAAGCATCTTTGAAGCGATAATAGATTAAGATTTGCAACCCTGTAGACTTTAGTACGAATGAGTTTATCAGCTCCTTTCTAGAAAGTAAACTTTGAGAGAAAGAGGGATATTAAGGTCATTGGGTGTCTGAGGAAGATCTAAAGAAATGTCAGAAGGGAAAGTATCAAGAAAGAGAGAACAAGGCGCGGTGGCTCACACCTGTAATCCTAGCACTTTGGGAGGCCAAGGTAGGCAGATCACTTGAGGTCAGGAGTTCGAGAGCATCCTGACCAACATGACAAAACCCCATCTCTACCAAAAATACAAAAATGAGCTGAGTGTGGTGGCGGGCACCTGTAATCCCAGTTATTCGGGAGGCTGAGGCAGGAGAATCACTTGAACCCACGATGTGGAGGTTGCAGTGAGCCGAGATCATGCCACTGCACTCCAGCTTGGACGATGGGAGTGAAACCCTTTTTCAAAAAAAAAGGAGAGAGAGAACAGATTTATCCCACAGTAAAAAGCAGCTGGAAAAAACTCAAATGTCCAACATGAATGGTAAACGTATTATGGAACTGCCAAGCAATATTACCTTATGCAGCCTATATAAAGGAAGTTTATGAAGTTTTTAACAGCATGGGATGGGACAGCACATTATAAATCTATATTTATAAATATAAAGGGAAGAAAGAAATACTAAAATTGTATATACAATTTGATCACATATATGTAAATTAAACATACTGGCCAGGTGCAGTGGCTCACACCTGTAATTCCAGCACTTTGGGAAGCCAAGACAGGAGGACTGCTTCAGCCCAGGAGTTCAAGTCCAGCCTGGGCAACATAGTGAGACCCCTGTCTCTACAAAAATTAAACCAACCAACAAACATGAAAAAAAACCCTGTGCTTAGAAAAAATGACCAGAAGAAATATGCCAAAATTTTTAACAACGGTCATCTTTGCCTTTTATCTTTTGTATTTCCAAAGTGTCTACCATAGACCTGGGTGTGTCTGCTCACATCTATAGTCCCAGTGCTTTGGGAAGCTGAGGCAGAAGGGTCCTTGAGGCCAGGAGTTCAAGACCAGCCTGGGCAATATAGTGAAATCTTGACTCTACAAAACTTAATAATAATCTGGGATAGCCGGGCATGGTGGCACGTGCCTGTAATCCCAGCTACCTGGGAGACTGAGGCAGCAGAATTGCTTGAACCTGGGGGGCAGAGGTTGCAGAGCCAAGATTGTGCCATTGCACTCTAGCCTGGGCAACAAGAGTGAAACTCCATCTCAAAAATAAATAAATAAATAAATAATATAATCTGGGCATGGTAGCACACATCTGTAGTCCCTGCTACTTGGTAGGCTGAGGCAAGAGGATGGCTTGAGCCCAGGAGTTCGAGGTTGCAGGGAGCCTTGATTGCACCACAGTACTCTAGCCTGGATGACAGAGCAAGACCCTATCTCAACAAACGAAAAGCAGAAAAAAAAAAATGTGTCAACCATAAGCCTACTCGTGCTTGTCACAGTTGTAGATAGGGCAGTACTTAAAAATAAACATTCCTGAAGGGAGAAAAAAGTGGAAGCACCTGAGAAACTATGTGTACATCACAACTATTTGGGTTGTAGTAAGACAATTACACCTGGGTTCTGGGGGTAAAGTATTTAGGTTCAAATCCCAGCACCATCACTTATCAGCTCGGTGACCTTGGGCAACTTGCTAAACTTTTTATGTCTCAGTTTCTTCATCTGTAAAATGGGGGCATTAATTATCTTTACCTCATGGAGATATTTTGAGAATTTAATATTGGGTGTGAAAGGCTTAGAACACTCTGGCACAAAACTAATATTGTCACCAATTTTACTTGGAGTCAACCTGAACAGGCATCTTTTAACACCACTTTTTAACACTTGCCTGTCATCAACACACCCTGAACCACTTCAGACCCATGAGAACGCTTGCTTATTGATCAACAGGAATTGCCCTTTAGAGGTGCAAGGGGCCTTATATCACCCATTGCACTTTCACACCGGGGGGACCAAGGCCACTGGTCCCCTGAAGATTTGCTGCAAAATCACTGACCTGGGGCAGATTTATTTATTATTTATGTATTTATTTTGAGACATAGTCTCACTCTGTCGCCCAGGCTGGAGTACAGTGGCATGGTCTTGGCTCACTGCAACCTCTGCCTTGTGAGTTCAAGTGCTTCTCCTGCCTCAGCCTCCCAAGTAGCTGAGACTACAGGTGTGTGCTACCACACCCAGCTAATTTTTTTGTAGTCTTAGTAGAGGAAGAGTTTCACCATATTGGCCAGGATGGTCATCTCTTGACCTTGTGATCTGCCCATCTTGGCCTCCCAAAGTGCTGAGATTATGGGCATGAGCCACTGGACCTGGCATGAGGCAGATTTATTAATAGGAGAAAAGGCATACAAATATATTTGACACATATACATGGGAGCCTTCCAAATGAAGCCCTAACCTCCCAATGAGGTACAGAAGTTTCTATACCATCTTGAGGTTACAGAAAGAATGGGGGCTTGAATCCTGGTAAAACAGGTTGTAGGAGGTGGGGTGAAGACAAATTGCTGAGGGGATTACTGTAGCAGGAGCAGCTGCGGGAAATCTCTAGGACACCGAATATGGGAGGAAGGAGTTTAATTCGGCTGGGAGCAAGGTGGCATAGTTACCTAACGGCCAAGCTCCCCTAACAAAGGAAGGTTCCATCTTTATATAGGCTTATACTTTAGATGTTACACGTGGAAGAATCTTAGGTTTATAGCTTAACATATGAAAAGGGTCTCAGTTTAGAGTCTTAGGAATTACATATGAAAAGGGTTTCAGTTTACAGTCTTAGCAGTTACATATGAAAAGGGTTTCAGTTTACAGTCTTAGGAATGAAAAGGGGAAGTTGATCTGAGATGCTTGGGTCTCCCTCTTCATTACTAGGGAGAATGAATGGATCCCTGAACAGAGATTAATTTGTGAATAGTTCTCTTTGATAGTGAAAGTGTCTGTTCTGGTGTGGTTACATTCTTGTTCTTACAGGGAGGGGAAGAAGAACAAACAATTATTTTCCTTGGTGGGTCTGAATCTTAGGCAGATAAAGGCACTTCCACTTTGTGAGAGGTGGTGGCTACGGAGGTCAGAGAGACCTTGAGGTTTCTCCATTTCAGCATGTCAAAATGCCATATTTTGGGGTATTGGTTTCTGAGTCCAACAACACTTAAAGCCTCTATAGTGCATACTTGTTTTATGTTCATTTAAATTATGCTTTGAAAATAGCGCAATATAAAAGACTAATAAATTTCAGTATATACAAACATTTTGAAATAATAAAAATCTCCCCAACTAAAAGCAAGTCAGGCCAGGTGCTGTGGCTCACACTTGTAATCCCAGCACTTTGGGAGGCTGAGGTAGGTGGATCACCTAAGGTCAGGAGTTCGAGACCAGCCTGGCCAACATAGTGAAACCACCTCTCTACTAAAAATACAAAAAATTATCTGGATGTGGTGGTGGATGCCTATAATCCCAGCTACTCAAGAGAGTGAGGCCGGAGAATCGCTTGAACCCAGGAGGTGGAGGTTGCAGTGAGCGGAGATGTTGTGACATTGTACTCCAGCCTGGGCAACAAGAGTGAAATTCTGTCTCAAAAAAAAAAAAAAAAAGAAGCAAAAGTCAGGAGTCTCAAAACTCAAAGCTGATAGTATAATCCCCTGATGGGTTTTTCTTGCCTGCTGCACAGATAGAGCTGATTCACTGAGACGCTGGAATTGTTGTCAAACAGTTTAATTAATGCAAAGCTAGTCACATGGAAAGACAGGAGGTTGTTACTCAAATCAGCCTCCCTGGAAACTTAGAGACTGGGGTTTTTAAGGATAACTTGGCAGTCAGGGTTTAGGGAATAGATGCTGCTGGTTGGCTGAAGATAAAATCACAGGGGTGTGGAAAGTGGTCTTTATGCTCTGAGTCAGCCTCTGGGGTGGGGCCACAGGACTGACTGAGTTGTGGATCTGGGTGTGGTCAGCCAGTCCTCAGAAATCCAAAGGTCTGAAAAACATCTCAGAAAACCAACCTTAGGGCTGAGCGCAGTAGCTCACGCCTGTAATTCTAGCACTTTGGGAGGCCAAGGCGGGTGCATCACTGGAGGTCAGGAGTTCAAGACCAGCCCAGCCAACTAGATGAAACCCCATCTCTACTAAAAATACAAAAATTAGCTGGCCATGGTGGTACATGCCTGTAATCCCAGTTACTTGGGAGGCTGAGACAGGAGAATCACTTGAACCCAGGAGGCGGAGGTTGCACTGAGCCAAGATGGCACCACTGCACTCCAGCCTGGTCGAAGGGAATGAGAAAAGTAAGAAAAAGAAAACCAATCTTAGGCTCTACAATAGTGATGTTATCTACAGGAGTAGATTGGAGAAATTACAAATCTTGTGTCCTCTGGAACAATGGTTGTTTATCATTTATGCCTACATCTTAGCAGAATTCAGGCCCCCTTCATAATCCTAATCTTGTGTCCTTTCATTCGTTCTATAAAGATGATTCCTGTTCTCCAATGAGGAGGGGATAGTTTGGGAAAGGGCTATTACTCTCCTTACTTTAAGGTTAAACTATTACTTCCTCCTAAAGTTAGTTTGGCCTATGCTGGACACAGTGGCTCAAGCCTGTAAGCCCAGCACTTTGGGAGGCTGAGGCGGGTGTATCACCTGAGGTTGGGAGTTCGAGACCAGGTTGTCCAACATGGTGAAACCTGTCTCTACTAAAAATACAAAAATTAGCCAGGCATTGTGGTGGGCACCTATAATCCCAGCTATTCAGGAGGCTGAGGCAGGAGAATTGCTTGAACCGGGGAGGCGGAGGTTACACTGAGCCGAGATCACACCACTGCACTCCAGCCTGGGCAACAGAGCAAGACTCCATCTCAAAAACAAAAAACAAAAAAACCCCAAGTTAGTTTGGCCTATGCCCAGGAATGAACAAGGACAGTTTAGAGGTTAGAAGCAAAATGGAGTCAGCTATGTCAGATTTCTCTTACTGTTATAATTTTGCAAAGGCAGTTTCAGTGGGCCAAGTGGATTTTAAACTGTATTTATACTATTGCTACATAGAAGTTCCATTTTAGTTGGTAACACACACACACACACACACACACACACAATAAAACAAACGCTTACAAAGCACTTATATACCAGGCACTGTTCTAAGCACTTGGCACAAATTAATTCATTTGGTCCTCTCAATAGCTCAGTGAGGTAAGGACTATTGTTTCCTCATGAGGCTGTTGGAAGAATCAAATGAGCTATTGTGGCTCATCATCCTTATCTTATAGCTGAGGAAACTGAGGCACAAAAAGATTCAGCTCCTTGTCTAACTTTCCCCTGTTAGTAAGAGGAGGAGCAAGGGGTGAGTCAGGTGGTCTAGCATGTAACCAACACCTCTTATGTAAGGAACAAATATAGAGTTGTTACAAAAAACTAGCCGAGTTACATGTTGTATTTTGTGCAAGGTCTTTAAGAGTCCATTTGCCTGTGTCCAGCAGATACTTTGGTTTCTAATGTGCTGTACTCAATTGTGCACTAAATACATTTTATAGGGCAGTGGTTGAACTCCTGAATCCTCTCCTTGTAACTGCTGCTGGCACCTAATTCTATGGCATTTCTCTGCCTAAAGCAAGACATAGTATATGAAGCATCACTTTGGGGACATGTCTAGTGATCCTAATCTTTAACTTAGATTCTTTTTTACTTTATTGTGCTGTGATAGTCATGGGCAAAAATGATCTCAAACTGGACAAAAGTTGAGAGGCATTTCCCTTGTAAGCTCTACTTAAGAACTTGGCCACTCAGTTCCTGGAAGAAAAAGTTCTCTCTCCAAGCCAAGTAGAAAGAATTGTTAGATTTTTTTTTTTCCTTCCAGTAAGTCTTAGCGTCTCTCTTTTTTTTTTTTTCCTAAGTCCTTTAAATTCCATTGTCCAAATAAGCCTTTGGCTAGTTTTAATTAATTGCGCTTTACTAGTATGCTGCTGCTGCTTTTTAAAGATTTAAGTAACTCTGGTATTTCCTTTGTTATTTTTTCCCTTTTTTAAAAGTAGTTGACTCATGGACTCTCCTGTTAGTCATGAAAGGAAGGAGACTTTGACTTAGCCACACAAAGTTACATCAGCAGGACTTATATATTATTTGGGACATAAATGAAAAGGCATTCAGAAACAAAAAGTAAGACATCCGCTTCTGAGTGTCTCTAGAAATAGTTTCCTGGTGTGTTCTACCATCATAAAACAGCTGTGGTTGGTTGATTGTCCTCATGCTGTGGCAAGGGAGGAGGAGGTCATGGAGTACCAGAGTCTCCTTCAGCATCTCAGCTGCACAGATTTTCATGACCCATGTGTCATGGGTCAGGGGAGAAAGACGCTGCCAGCACAGCTAGATACCCTTTTTAACAGTCTCTTCATCTTCCAGTCTCAATTGAGATCTCACTTATCTTGGAACTATAAATCGAAGAGCAAAAGAACTGTAACTCATTAAACTTTCACGACAGTTCTCCAAGTAATATTTTATAAAGATAATTTGGCTGGGAGGAACTTATCTATTAGTTATATGACCTTGAACTCTTGGCTTCAATAGTACTTTACCCCATGGGCATTATTGCTCACTCTGACAAATTGAAGAACAATTTTATTTCATTTTAGGATATGAAAAAAACGTTCTCTGTCTCACACAAGCTCTGTGTCCTTGACCAAGTCATTTAAACTCTCTGAGACTCAACTTTCTTATTTGAAGATACCATTTAAATTAATAAATGCAAATAGCCAATACATATTTGAACATGAAAAAAATTTTCAATCTCACTAGAACTAAAGGAAATACAAGTTTAAACCAATATTTACCACCTGGGTAAAGATATTTTGACATAAAATATTTTAAAATTTACAATTGTAAAATTTATACTTTTAACACTATAAATTATAAACTTAGAGAAGGTATAGAGAAATGGGCAGTGTCACACCCTGCTGGTAGACCCAGAAAATGCTGTGACTTTTCTTTTTTAATGAACAAAACTTTATTGAAGTTAAATTCATATAACATAAAACTATACACTTTAAAGCTAACAACTCATTGGCATTTTGTACGTTCACAACGTTGTAGAATCACCCCCTCTATTTAGTATCAAAACATTTCATCACCTCGAAATAGAACCCATTAAACAGTTACTCATCATTCCCACCTCCCCTCAACTGCTAGCAACCATGGATTTACCTATTCTGGATATTTCATATACATGAAATTATAGAATATATAACTTTTGTCTGTCATCTTTTAGTTTGTATAATGTTTTTGAGGTTCATCTACCTTATAACATGTATCAATACTTTATTCCTTTTTTGGACTGATTAATAGTCTATTGTATGTATATGCCAAAATTTATCTATTCATTCATTGATAGACATTTGAGTTGTTTCCATATTTTGGCTATTGTGAATAATGCTGCTATGACCAATTGTCTTACGAATATTTGTTTGAGTATCTGTTCTCAGTTCTTCGGGGTATGTATCCAGGAATGAAATCACTGAAACATTTGGTAATTTTATATTTAACTTTTTGAGGAACTGTCAGTGTTTCCCCCACATCTTTTTTTTTCTTTTAATGATTTTATTTATTTATTATACTTTAAGTTCTGGGGTACATGTGCAGATTGTGCAGGGTTGTTACACAGGTATACACGTGCCCTGGTGGTGGTTTGCTGCATCCATCACCCTGTCATCTACATTAGCTATTTCTCCTAATGCTATCCCTCCCCAATCCCCCGACTCCCTGCTATTCCTCCCCTAGCTCGCCACCCCCCAGGCCTCGGTGTGTGATGTCCCCCTCCCTGTGTCCATGTGTTCTTGTTCAACACCCACTTATGAGTGAGAACATGTGGTGTTTGGTTTTCTGTTCTTGTGTCAGCTTGCTGAGAATGATGGTTTCCAGTTGCATCCATGTCCCTGCAAAGGACGTGAACTCATCCTTTTTTATGGCTGCATAGCATTCCATGGTGTATATGTGCCACATTTTTAAAATCTAGTCTGTCATTGATGGGCATTTGGGTTGGTTCCAAGTCTTTGCTATTGTGAACAGTGCTGCAATAAACATACGTGTGCATGTGCCTTTATAATACATTTATGCAGCCAACAAACATATGAAAAAAAGCTCATCAGCACTGGTCATTAGAGAAATGCATATCAAGACCACATTGAGATACCACCTCACACCAGTTAGAATGGCGATCATTAAAAAATCAGGAGACAACAGATGCTGGAGAGGATGTGGAGAAATAGGAATGCTTTTACACTGTTGGTGGGAGTGTAAATTAATTCAACCATTGTGGAAGACAGTGTGGCAATTCCTTAAGGATCTAGAAGTAGAAATACCATCTGAGCCAGCAATCCCGTTACTGGGTATATACCCAAAGGATTATAAATCACTCTATTATAATGCTGTGACTTTGCTGAGGACAGTTAGGCAATTACTAACATCAGTCATAAGTGCTTGTATTCTCTAACTCAAACATTCTATCTCTAGAAACTTATAACAACAACCAAAAAATACCCTAAGATGTGCAAAAGAGCTGTTCATCCCAGCTCAGTTGGAAACAACTTAACTGTCTGGAAAAGTGGACTGGCTACAGATTAAGTGTGTGGAAGTACACTAGATAATGGAACATCACTTAGGGATTGAAAAGCATATTTTAGCTTTGACCTGAATTACATGGGAACTACATGGGGTAATGAATTACATTGGAAAATGGTACATACACACACAGACACACACATACACACACACACAATTATGTTTTTATTTTTAAATTTTATTTATTTATTTATTTATTTTGAGTTGGAGTCTTGCTCTGTCGCCCAGGCTGGAGTTCAATGGTGCGAGGCTCACTGCAACCTCCACCTCCCGGGTTCAAGTGATTCTCGTGCCTCAGTCTCTCAAGTACCTGGGATTATAGGCTCCCACCAGCATGCACAGCTAATTTTTATATTTTTAGTAGAGAGGGGGTTTCACTATATTGGCCAGGCTCGTCTCGAACTCCTGACCTCAAGTAATGCACCCGCCTTGGCCTCCCAAAGTGCTAGCATTATAGGTGTGAGCCACTGCACCAGATCTTTTGTTTTATTTTTAAAGTATTAGTACAAACACATGGATTTATATGTGTTTTGGATAGATTTATATGTTCCAATCACTTACAATCATGATCTTTTCCCATGCTCAAATCATCCCATCTTTGCCCAATGGGAGCCCCTTCATTTTGGCAGCTGTGTTTTTTAAACAACGATTTGTCTTCAAATAGAGTCTTTGTTTTCTGACTCAGCACCGTGTCCCAAGACCATTTTGTGTATTTTTTTTGTTCTGAATCCAGAATCAGTTATTTCTCTAAAGGCTTCAGCTTCCTTTTCATGGGGAATAGCATTCAGGAACTACAGCCTTGGTCCTGGGGGTTCATTGCTATAAGGTTGTCATTGTTTCCAGGCCTTTTCAGTGGACAAGGCTTAGAAATATGTATTTCATAGCAAGAGACAAATAAATAATAATTTCTTATTGTTATTTCCAATTTTTTTATTATGGTATAATATACGTAATGAATTTTACCATGTTAATGTTACCATATTTTTAAGTTTACAGTTCAGTGGCATTAAGTACATTCATATTGTTCTGCAGCTGTCACCACTCTCCATCTCCAGAACATTTTCATCTTCCTAGACTGAAACTCTGAACCCATTAAACACTAATTTCCAGCCAGGAGTGGTGGCTCATGCCTGAGATCCCAGCACTTTGGGAGGTCCAGGCAGGAGGATTGCTTGAGCTCAGGAGTTCAAAACCAGTCTGGAAAACATAGGGAGACCTTATCTCTGCAAAAAATACAAAAATTAGTTGGGCGTGGTGGTGCACATCTGCAGTCCCAGCTACTCCAGAGGCTGATGCAGGACGATTGCTTGAGTCTGGGAGGTTGAGGCTGCAGTGAGCCATAATCATGCCACTGCATTACAACCTGGGTGACAAAGAGAGAGCCCTATCTCAAAAAAAGTAAAAAAGAAAAACCATACCTTCCAAAACCCACTAACGTCCTGTTCCCCACCTGCCACCCCCCACCCACTCTAACTCCCAGCAAACATCATCCTACTTCTGTATCTGTGAATATTTGTTCTTTTGTGAGTGGCTTATTTCACTTATCGTGATGTCCTTTAGGTTCACTCATGTTAAAACTCGTGTCAGAATTTCCTCCTTTGTAAGGCTGAATAAGATTGCATTGTATGTGTTTATCACATTTTTGTTTGTCCATCCATTGGTTGATGGACACTTAGGTTGCTTCCACCTTTTGGTTACTGTGAATAATAATGCTATGAATGTGGATGTACAAATTTGTTTGAGTCCCTGCTTTAAATTATTTTGGGTATATACCCTGAAGCATAATTACTGGAGCATATGGTGATTCCATATTTAATTTTTTGAGGAACTGCCGTACTGTTTTCCATAGCAGGTGTACCATCTTATATCCCACCAGCTATGAACAAGGGTTTCAATTTCTCCACATCCTCGCCAATATTTTTTATTATATTTTCTAGCTTTTAAAATTCAACAGAAAAGCTATTCTAACAGAGATGAATCAATTCAAATTTAAGATTATAGAATTTTGACTACACTTTTAAAATTTTAATTTTTGTTTCTTTTCTCTTTACCTTGAAAATCTTGATTCTTAAAAACATTAATTCAAGTACTTACTTCCTAATACTATAATGTACACATAAAAGTTAAACAAAAACAAGACCCATATTACTTCTAATAATAAGACCACCGAATTCAGTTTAAGATTTCTCTGTTATTCTTGTGGTCCCCAGAGAAACACCAGTAGAGATATATAATCAAATTACTTTATTTAAAAGTTACTGTAAATAATTATTTTCCCTGTTATTCCATCAATTTGATATACAGTTATGATTATATTCATCAATGGATTATATTCATGCATTTGTTTTCAGATGTTAGAAACTGGTTTTTAAGAATTTAACAATTTTTAAATTATGTAAAGTATTTACATAGTCATTCAAAACTGTAAAGCAATACAATCAGGCCAGACATGGGGGCTTACATCTGTAATTCCAGCAATTTGGGAGGCTGAGGAGAGAGCATTGCTTAAGCCTGGGAGTTTGAGAACAGCCTTGTTAACATAGCAAGATCCCATCTCTATTTCAAAACAACAACAACAAAAAAACCCAAACAAACAAAAAAACTGGCATGATTAGAGAATTCTCACATTAATATCCGATCCCTCTCTTCTTCTACCCTCCCTCCCACTGTAGGTAGCAATTATTTATCTGTTAGAATGTTTGGTTTATTCTTCAGTTGCTTCTTTTTAGAAAATATGAACACATACTTATATTCATATTCCCCTCCCTTGTACAGAAAATGGCAGCTTGTAAGCCCTGTTCTGTGCTGCTTTTTTTCATTGAACAGTATATCCTGGTGCTTACTCCATATCATAATACTGAAATCTTCCTCATTCTCTTTTCTACTTAATATTCCTCTGTGTAGGTGCATTATGAAGAAATCTTCCTCATTCTTTTGCACTGCTGCAGAATACTACACTGTGTGGCTGCATCCATAGTTTATTTAGCAAGTTCACTAGTGATAGACATCTGGTTTGTTTCCAGTATTTTGCTATTACAAATAATACCACAAGGAATAGCATTGACCTCATTCAAGAGTACTCTGGTAAATGTTTACCAACAAGCTCTTTGGAAAAATGAAATGAAAAAACAAGCTTGATTGAGCACCTTTTCATGATATTTAGTGGGCATTTGGATAGCTTCTCTTCAGTGAAGCATCTGTTTAAGCCTCTTCTTACTTTTCTATTAGGTTGTCCATCTTATTTTTTCTTCTATATGAGCCCTTTGCTGGACATATGTATTTCAAATACCCTTTCTCATTATTCACTGTCTCAGCGATTTCTTCTGAATTTAAAAATTTTAACATAGTTCAATTTATGAGAAGTTTTCTTTAAGTTTGGAGCAGGGTTCTGTTTAAGAAATATTTGCAAGCCTGGGCAACATAGGGAGACCCCATCTCCACACACAAAAAAATTTTTTTTAAGTGAACTGGGTGTGGTGGCAGGTGCCTGTAGTCTGAGCTACTCCAGAGGCTGAGGTGGGAGGATCACTTGAGCCTGGGAGGTTGAAGCTGCAGTGAGCCATGTTCATACCACTGCACTCCAGCGTGGGTGACAGAATGAGACCCCTTCTCAAGAAAAAGAAATTGCTTTGGACTTCACATTGAAAGTAAAAAAGAAATAAAATAAGAAAATAAATATTTGCTTACTCCAAAGGTATGAAGATATGTTTTATTCTAAAAGCTTTATTATTTTGCTTCTTTCATTTCTATCTAAAATCCATCTGGAATTCATTATTTTCTATGACATGGATGAAAATTCATTTTTCTCCATATGGATATCCAATTAACCCAGGAGCATTTATTGAAAAGATCATCCTATCTCCACTACATTGCAATGTGACTTTGGCATATGAATCTGTTTCTGAACTTTCTATTTGTGTGTGTGTGTGTGTGTGTGTGTGTGTGTGTGTGTGTCTGTATGTATGTGTGTTTAGGGTTTTTTTTTTTTTGGTAGAGATGGGGTTTCACCATGTTACCCAGGCTGGTCTTGAACTCCTGAGTTCAAGCCATCTGCTTGCCTTGAACTTTCTATTTTGTTTTATTGATCTATTTGTCTATCTTTCCATTAATTTTCTCTGTCTTGATTATCATAGCTTTATATGTGGCTTTGATATTTGATATTGTAAATCCTCTAACTTTCTTTTTAAGATTATCTTGCTTATTAGTGATCTTTTGAATTCCCATATAAAATTTAGACAGCTTATAAATGTACACAGAAACTCTTTCTGAAATTTTGTTTGGAAGTGACTTGAATCTATAGATCAATTTGCGGGAATTAACACCTTTATAATATACTAGGTTCACGAATTTTGTGCCTTCTAATATATGAAGCTGGTCTATTTTTTCATTTATTTAGGTTATTTTTAGTTTTTCTAAATAATATTTTGCAGTTTTCTACATAGTTGTGCATCTTCATTAGGTTTTTCTTTCGGTATCTAACGTGCTTTGATATTATTGTAAATGGCCTATTTTTATTTATTTTTATTTAACTTTTAAGTTTAGGGGTACATGTGCAGTTTTGTTATATAGGTTAACTTATGTCACAGGGGTTTGTTATACAGATTATTTCATCACACTGGTACTAAGCTTAGTTTTTTTCCCTGATCCTCTCCTTCCTTTCACCCTCCACTCTCTGATAGGCTCCAGGGCATGCTTTTTTTCTTCTATGTGTCTATGTGTTCTCATCCTTTAGCTCCTACTTGTAAGTGAGAACATGTGGTATTTGGTTTTCTGTTCCTGGGGTAGTTTGCTAAGGACAGTGGCCTCCAGCTCCATCTATATTCCTGTAAAAGCAAACATGATCTTTTTTTTTTTGAGACAGAATCTCCCCTTGTCGCTCAGGCTGGAGTGCAGTGGCCCGATCTCAGCTCACTGCAACCTCCACCTCCTGGGTTCAAATGATTCGCCTGCCTCAACCTCCCGAGTAGCTGGGATTACAGGTGCCAGCCATCATGGCCAGCTGTTTTTTGTATTTTTAGTAGAGATGGGGATTCATTATGTTGGCCAGGCTGATCTCATTCTTTTTTATAGCTGCATAGTATTCTATTCCATGGTGTATGTGTATCACATTTTCTTTATCCAGTCTATCATTGATGGCCATTTAGGTTGATTCCATGTCTTTGCTATTGTGACTAGTGCTGCAATAACTGGCAAGGTTACAGAGAAAAAGAAATGCTTATACACTGTTGGTGGAAGTGTAAATTAGTTCAATCATTGTGGAAAGCAGTGTGGTGATTCCTCAAAGACATAAAACAGAACTACCATTAGACTCAGCATCCCTTTACTGGGTATATACCCAAAGGAATGTAAACAGTATTTTTTAAAAGATTTTTCAATTGTACATTAATGATATCTAGAAATATACTTAATTTTTAAAATACTTCTCTTCTTATCTACAATCTTGCTAAGTTCATTTACTAATATCAATAGTTGTATATGTGTTATTTCTGACTTTTTATATATATAACATGTTATCTATAAATAATGACAGTTTTAGTTTTCTCTATTGATTGGGTTTTACCTGATACATCAACCTGCATTCCCAGGATAAACTCCATTGATTATGATGTATTATCCTTTATATATATTGTTAGATTGAATTTATTAACATTAACAATTTTTTTTACATCTATGTTATGAGGGCTAATGTTCTGTTATCCTATCTTCTTGTGGTGCCTCTGGAATAAGGGTAATACTGGCCTCATAAAATGAGTTGATGTTTCCTCCTTCTCTGTTTTCTGAAAAGGTGTGTATAGGATTACAACTTAAAAATGTTGGGTAGAATTCATCAGCAAAGCCGTCTGGGCCTGGAGTTTCTTTTTGGGAAGTTGTTAACTATGAATTCAATTTCTTTTATTGGTGTTGGGAAGTTCAAGTTTTCTATTTATTCTCAGGTCAATTTTAGTAATTTGTGTGTTTCACTGAATTGTCTATTTTATCTAAGTTATCAAATTTATTGGCATAAAGTTGTTCATAATATACCGTATATTTAATGTCCTTTAGGTCTGCAGTGATGTCTTCTTTTTCACTTTTGATGTTGGTAATTTGTGTCTTCTCTTCATTTTTTTCTTGATCAGTATGGTAAAAATTTATGAATTTTATCATTTCCACCATCAGAGAACCAGATTTTGAGTTCGTTGATTTTCTGTATTGTTTTTCTGTTTGGTGGGCCACATTTTTAAAGTGCTCTCACCTCTATGATCTTTTGCTCTGAAATCTTGGCAATTTTCTATCAACTTCAAATGTATTTAATACTTTCAGATTGATTTTTAAATTATGTTTTCTGGCTTTTCAAGTTGTCCTCAGCAGGAGCACTAATCTGCCACATGTTACTTCGTTAGAGCCAGAGGCAGAAATCCAAGAGGTATAATTTTGGGTGGCTGATATTGCATGATTCCTGGTTGCAGGATTCCTTGGTTCAAGACCTTTCACTGTTGCTTACTAATAATGCTACTAATAACGTTGAGCAAGTCATACAACTTGATTAAGCTTTAGTTTCCTTTTTCTGTAAAATGAAGCTAATAATAATGTCTTACATTGTAATGTTTTTGTAAGAATTAAGTAAAGTAATTCAAAGTGAAACTTTTATGAACTACGACAAATTTTTTAAATATAACAAGGCTCATATTTAACGTCTACAACTGTCAGTGTCTTGAAGGCAGGACTGTGTCTTTTCGATCTTTGACTCAACACCTAGAGCAGTGCTGAGAACATATTTTGGTGTTTAATAAATTTGTTGAGCCGAACCAAAGCCATTATAATTTTCAAATACTGACTCCATAGTATGTGTATACTATATACCCTAGTTATTGACAACATCTGAATTAATTAGGATCATACTGAATTTTTTTTTTTTTTTGAGACAAACTCTTGCTCTGTAGCCCAGGCCGGAGTGCAGTGGCATGATCTCAGCTCACCGCAACCTCTGCCTGCAGGGTTCAAGCGATTCTCCTGTCTCAGCCTACTGAGTAGCTGGGATTACAGGTCCACACCACTGCAAGTGGCTAAGTTTTTGTATTTTTAGTAAAGACAGGGTTTCACTGTGTTGGCCAGGTTGGTCTTGAACTCCTGACTTCAGGTAATATGCCTGCCTCACCCTCCCAAAGTGCTAGGATTACAGGCTTGAGCCACTGCACCCAGCCTGCATTGTTTTTTGTTAATTTTTTAAAATTTTTGTGGGTACATAGTAGGTGTATATATTTATAGAGTACATGAGATGTTTTGATACAGGCATGCAACGTGAAAGAAGCACATCATGGGGAATAGGGTATCTACCCCCTTAAGCATTTATCCTTGGACTTACCAATAAATCCAATCATAAAAATTGTTATTTATTATCCTTTTTTTTTGTTTGTTTAGACAGAGTCTTGCTCTGTTGCTCAGGCTGAAGTGCAATGGCATGATCTCAGCTCATTGGGTTCAAGAGATTCTAGTGTCTCAGCCTCCCTAGTAGCTAGGACTACAGGTGCATATCATCATGACTGGCTAATGTTTTGTATTTTTAGTAAAGATGGGGTTTCACCATGTTGGCCAGGCTGGTCTTGAACTCCCGACTTTTCGTGATCTCCTTGACTCGGCCTCCTACAGTGCTGCGATTACATGCATGAGCCACTGTGCTGGCCTATTTTCATTATTTACGCTAAGAATGTATACAATTTTATATATAAATTTCCTGCATTCTTACAGGATTATCTTTTCTCTGGTCATGAACAGAAAAATGTGCTGAAACATCTGTAATTGATGGGCAGTCTCCAAGGACTATTTTATAGGAGGAAGAGAGAGGGAAATGCCCTGATTCTAGTAATGTTGTAGATTGAGTACACAAATATAAGGCAGAGTTTCTGAAGAAATGTATCACGGAAGTTTGTTATTGCTAGCCATTTGGCCACATCCATTTATAGCTTGTGCAAATGTATTTGTTTAGAGAAATAAACTACTGTAGCTACCAGTGACAGGTTTGTGTTTTATCTTAATACCTTTTTGGGGGGTTTCTTCCCACATTCACATGTGTCTTTCCCATCAGGTTTAAACTCAAATGTGAAGTTTATTCAGGTCAGATCAGCATTTCCTGGCTTCAATATTCTGCATACAACCTTTATAAGTCTTTGCTTCTCCTATGTGCCACTTAAATTATTTGCCTAAGATTTTCTTTGAACTCATTTTCTTTTTCTTCAATTAATGCCTTTTAAAAGAAAACATCAGGCTGGGCATAGTGTCTCATGACTGCAATTGTAGCACTTTGGGAGGCCAAGGTGGGCGGATCACCTGAGGTCAGGAGTTCAAAATCAGCCTGGCCAACATGGTAAAACCCTGTCTCTATTAAGCATAAGATAATTAGCCTGGTGTTGTGGTGGGCACCTGTAATCCCAGCTCTTCAGGAGGCTGAGGCAGGAGAATCGCTTGAGCCTGGGAGGAGGAGCTTGCAGTGAGCTAAGATGTTGCCACTGCACTCCAGTCCGGGTGACAGAGTGAGACTCTGTCATAAGTAAGTAAGTAAAGAAATAAATAAAAATAAAAATGAAACAAAATAAATAAAATTTTAAAAATAAAAGAAAATATCATTATCACAAATTGAAAATCAATGCTGCTTGTCAAAAATCACAGTAAAAATTAAAACAGTGAAAATAAATCAATTTTATTAAATGCTACAAAGAGACCATGACCTATTGAAGACTCTGACCCACAGGCCTGCTCTCTTTAAAAATAAGCAACGTTAAAGAGTTTTTTTTTTTTTTTTTTTTTTTAAACAGCAGGTAGAGTGAAACTTTAGAAAGGTTTTAAAGCCCACATAAGGCGAGCTGTTCTTCTTGATATAAT
Source organism: Cacajao melanocephalus (assembly GCA_963573385.1). NCBI lineage: Eukaryota > Metazoa > Chordata > Mammalia > Primates > Pitheciidae > Cacajao > Cacajao melanocephalus. The sequence continues at coordinate 20,891 of CAUYLG010054218.1, forward strand.
AAGAAAACCTGACACAGAAATGAACAGAGAGTGATTTCTTTCCTATGTGATTCCACTTCGTTCAGTGATTTGCCAGTGTACCACATAAAGGCACCTCATATTCTACACTTTAGGATACACGGGATTGGATCATCTCCAAAGTTTCTTTCTACTTGCATCTTTGACGTTCCAAATATTTTTTCTTCAGAGTATTTCTGTATTTCCTCCCTCAGTTCTCACTCATGGAAACTGTCTTTGACCTATACTACATGTGCAAACGACTCCTTTCTAGCAGTGACCACCTGCACTCCTGCACTGTTAGTGCTGAATGTCACTGTGAAAAAGCTTGGGAATTTTATATAAGAAACAGAAAAACGGGAAAAACTGTGAAAGGTAGGAAGTAATTAGGAGACAGTGGCTCAGACAAAAGGCATCCTGCATCTTTGACCTGGAACATTTTTATCTTTTCCCCAACATTTTTTCACTTTCTTGTATTTCCCATTTGAGGCTTTTTGGGTTAAAATAAGCCTATTCTCCTAAAAAGGCAGATATCTCTAGGAGGATTAAGATGCCATCAGCCACCCACACTTTAGTATAAACTGATCTAATTGGCTTGCTTATTTCCTTGATGCCTGAGATTGCCGACATTAAAAGAAACAGAAATAAATAATTTTGATGAGTAGTATATTTTTGGGGCCTGGGGGAGCATGAGAGGAGAGAGGGTTAATTGAGAGAGCATGAAGAGATAGAAAAGAAACAATAAAGGAATGTGAGAGAGCCCCAAGGAAAAGTTTAAAATAATCTAATGTTTACTCTCTTTCCCCTCCTTTTCACTTTATCAGCTTAAGTCCTGTCCTACAGACCCAGAAGTCAGGTGAGTACAGAAAATGAGTTAAGCTACTTCTTAAAGTCAACTTTTATAGGCTAGGACTCTCCCCACCATTAGTAAAATTGCTTCTGAGGAAAAATGTACTCTGTGTTTGTGATGACCAACATATTCACTGAGTTCTGTGACACAGTATTTGGTAACCTGAGAACTATCTGTATTGATTCTGTGTACAATCGGCAACTAAAAAATGCTATTTATCTTTCTGCCTTTGTAAATCTCCAGTGGGACAGAAAAATGCCAGGAAGATTGTTGGTACAGACATGGATTTCCTTTACAGAATGGTTCAATTTTACATAAAGTGTGCCCTTTAGGTCCTGTATTAGGTTTCCCATCACATTAAGTGCAATAGTTCTATTGATGACTTTCAAGCAGGTTCTAGACCAGTGCTTTTCAAACTATTTGGGATGAAAGACAAGACTTCTTTTTCCTCTTCTTTTTGAGACAGGATCTTGCTGTGTTTCTCAGGCTGGAGCACAGTGGCACACTCATGGTTCACTGCAGCCTCAACCTTCTGGGCTGAAGCAGTCTTCCTTCCTTAGCCTCTTGAGTATCTGGGACTTCAGACATGCACTATGCCCAGCTAGTGTGTGTGTGTGTGTGTGTGTGTGTGTGTATGTGTGTTATAGAGATGGAATCTTGCTATGTTGCCCAGGCTGATCTTGAACTCCTGGCTTCAAGCAGTGCTCCTGCCTCTGCCTCCCAAAGTGCTGGGATTATAGGCATGAGCTATTGCTCCTGGCCACCTCCTTCTTTTTAACTCTCTGATCTGTGGTAGTGTGGTAGAATCCTAGAATGCAGTTTGCGCCACATGTGACTCAGCATACAAGTTTGAAAACACCACCACTGGTCTCTTACCTCATTCAACAAGACAATTTCACCAGTCTTGAGCTTGGATGTTCTGGCAATGTCAAGTTGCTATAAGAGTTTCTACACACTTGTTCCTAATTTCTGGGCTTATCTTATTGCAGACTGGTGAAAACGTTTACAGATCACACTTTGAATAGTGGTCTTGTAGGTGTGCTCTGAGAGTCCTTCTTATAAAATGACAAAACCCCTGCACCCCTGGGGAGTCCTTTTATTGATCTAGAGTAGATATAATTAAATGGTGTGGCCCATGGACAAAAGTAATCTGAGAATTATTGGTCTGTAACAGAGTTGCCAATTCACTTGGCGTACGCTTCTTGCTATTCCTATTCCTTTGAACTGTACCAGAAAATTTGGAGATCTTATAGTTTTTACCAATTATTATAATGTTTGTATTACAAAAACATAATATGTAACACCATTTACAAAGCACTTTGTCACTGCCAGACTAAGTTTTGCTGCAGTAACAAATGATCTCTGAAATCTCAGAGCTTGGCAATAGCAAACTTTTATTTCTTGTTCATGCTGTGTGTCCCTCAAGTGTCAGTCTGAGCCAGCTCCACTTGATCTTCATTTTAGGACATATGATAAGGGTGTAGTGCTAGTTGAGACATGGCTGCTGATATTGGGTGAGGGAAAAGAGAAGATGGTAGCCATGTGATAACTCTTAAAGCGCTATATAAAAATGCACATATTATTTTATCTCATATCTTGTTTGCCAAAGCAAGTCACATGACCAATCCTGAAGTCAAGGAGACAAGGATGAACAAGCTCCCAGAGGAAAGATCTTGGATGGAGAGGCAGCAAAGAATCCAGACCCTAGTAACACCTGTTGCAATCATTCTAAAAATTTAAGTGAGAGTTGAAGAAAGAGTAGAGACGCATTTCAGAATGTAAGAAATCTATCCCATAAACAAGGAAGATAAAATTGCTTTTACTAATTTTAATACCAATTTGAGAACATTTTACTCTGATTTCAAGGCTCTTTGAGAAGAATTGGTTCTTTAAGTGCATAATTGAAAAATGTATCCCTTGTGTAAGAATTACAGATGATTCATATTAAAATGAAAACCATAATGGGTATTGATCCATCTTTCTGGAGTATATAAGGCAGACATACAAAGAAGCATGACGTAAACACAAATGAAAATGAAGTCCCACCTAATACGAACTTAATTTGTGCCTGAGGTTTCAAAACTTAAAGATCTTTTATTTCGATTTGCATGGTTCATTTAAAAGGTGAGGGTGTCACGGAAAAAGAGTGGCATGTTCATGCTCTGAGGATTGTTAGAGAATTCCTGATTTGGTAAAATAAGAGAATATCTCCAACTCCCAGAGAAGAAGTAAGACTGGTCTTAATAGTTGTTAAAAATTCATAATTCTCTATGGATGAGAACAAAATTTTCTCACATCTTTGTTCAAATAGGACTCATTTTGGTATCAAAGAATTAATAAGCCTCCTTAAGTACCTAACATACAGCCAAGGAGTAATTGGGCTCATTTGGGGTTAGGGCTCTTCAAGATCTCTTTATATATTAAAAACACTCTAAATTTGAAATGCTTTGTCAGAACTAGAAAGAAAGAACAAGGACAAATCCCCATAGCATGCAGACATGTAAAAGAAAAAAGGAAAGAGAACTCCTTTATTTGCTTCTTTTCTTTCCCTCTTTGCCAATGATTTCTTATTTTTCTTGCAACCGTACATTACTACTCTTTTAAGCTTCTCTTGGGATGGCTTCTTCTACTTCTATTTAGTGAGATGTTAACCGCACATTTTTCTAAATGCTCCTCATATTTAAACTCAGCCCAGGGATCAATGAATAATTTTGACCTTCAAGTCTTATTATTAAGAAGTACATTGAGGAAGGTGATGGCTGCCATAGATAGCGGTTTCTGTAATGAAGGTGGGCAAGGTAAATTTAAGACCTTCTGGAAATGATTCACCATTCTATATGCCACTAAGAACACCTACAATTCATGGAAGGAGGTTTAAAAAACATTAACAGGGGTGTGGAAGTTGATTCCAATACTCATGGGTGACTTTGAGAGGTTCAAGAACTCAGTGGAGAAAGTCACTACAGATATCATGGAAACAGCAAGAGAACTAGAATTAGAACTGGAGCCTGAAGATGTGGCTGAATTGCTGCAATCTCATTATAAAACGAACTGATGAGAAATTGCCTTTTATGGATGAGAAAAGAAAGTGGTTTCTTGAGCTATAATCTACTCAAGGTAAGGATTCTGTGAGTGTTGTTCAAATGACCACAAAGGATTTAGAATATGCCATAAACTTAGTTGATAAAGCAGTGGCAAGGTTTAGGAAAACTGACTTCAATTTTGGAAGAAGGTCTACCGAGGATAAAATGCTATCAAATGGCATCACATGTTACAGAGAAAGCTTTTGTGAAAGGAAGAGACCATCCATGCAGCAAACTTCGTTGTTGTTATATTTTAAGAAATTGCCACAGCCACCCCAACATTCAGCAACCATCAATCTGATCTGTCAGCAGCCGTCAACAATGAGGCAAGACACTCTATGACCAAATATTTTCATCTTTCTGAAAACTCAAATGATCGTTACCATTTTTAAGCAATATTTTAAAATTAAGATATCTACATTGCTTTTTAAGACATAATGCTTTTTTTTTTTTTTTGAGATGGAGTCTCACTCTTTCACTCAGACTGGAGTGCAGTAGTGCGATCTCGGCTCACTGCAACCTCTGCCTCCCTGGTTCAAGCGATTTTCCTGCCTCAGCCTCCTGAGTAGCTAGGACTATGAGCATGCGTCACTACACTTGGCTAATTTTTTGTGTTTTTAGTAGAGACAGGGTTTCACCATGTTGGCCAGGCTGGTCTTGAACTTCTGATGTCAAGCAATTTGCATGCCTGTCTCCCAAAGTGTTAGGATTACAGGTGTGAGCCACCGTGCCTGGCCTAAACATAACTTTTATATGTACTAGGAAATGAAAAAATTCATGTGAATCACTTTATTGCAATAGTCTTTTTATTCTGGAACTGAACCTGCAATAGCACCGCAGTATGCCTTTTAGGATCTGGAAAGACACAACCAACACATTATTTTTGAATGTCCCATTATTGATCACTTCATGAAGATATTAAGAATAGAGTGTTTTTGAAAAATTAATTGCATAAGTGACTGGAGAAATCCTACAATGTTAGGTTTGGAAGGAATGTTAGAGGCAATTTCATTGGCCCAAACAAATGATATGATCCACCCAGGATAACTTGTTCAGTGACAGGGCTGGAACTGGAACGTAAGAACCTATGTCTGTTTGACCCTCAGTACAGGCTCTTTTTACTATACAAGATGCCTAATTTTTTCTTGTCCCTCCACTTCCAACCTGTTCTCCGAGGTTGCAGCCACATAAACTCTATTAATAATCTCTCCATCAATAACTTGTGGATAATGCTATTTAGTTGTCTACAAAGAGTATGGTGACACATTTTAAATGAACTGAGAATAACTGAAGACCATAAGACGGAAGGCAATCTCACACTAGCTATGAATTAAATATAAATCAATCCAAAGTAGGCAATTTATGGGCTCACCCATGTGAAAGAATAACTTTAGAATATGCCACAAAGGCAGGCTTAAGGCTCATCATGAGTACTCTTTTTATATTTCTATTTTAGAATGAGAAATTGATTATTATCTTAGAGCTAAATTCTACTTTGCCCTATCCGCCCAGGACTCTGGAAGAAGGTATAAATTACCTAGTGAAGTGGAAAAACACTAAGCACTTCTTAATTCTTAATAGTTTTGAGGAAGTAAATGGTATAAGAATGAGAAAGAGTTATTAAGAAAAATTAAGGAAAAACAGAAGTAAAGGGGTGTGTGTGTGTGTGTGTATAATTCTAGATTGTATGAAATAAAAATTTCTTCAACTTGTGAGATCCTGTGCTTCAGGGTGCCAGTAAAGAAATGTATCACCTCCAACTGTATGTTCTTTCTTGAGTAATTCCCCTCATTTTGGATTATGAGGGAGATAACTTAACGGTCCCAGCCTGGAACACATCAAACCCACAGACCAGAGGAAGGCAAGGTATATTCCCTGCAACAAAGGAGAGCAGCTCCTCAAAACAGAAATGGAGCTGCATTTACTAAAATAAGAGGAGATACATGCTGGAAAGAGCGCAATAACAGGTGTTTACTAGTATCTCCCAGATTTACCCTTTCATCCTCTTTCCCGTACTATAGCAATGTGTTGAGAAACAGCAAGGTGTAGGGCAAAGGGACCTAGACTTGGATTTGATTTTCAGCTCTCTATAACTTTAGACAAGACATATATAACATTTATGGGCTTTATTTTTCCCATCTGTATAATTAGAGGACTTTAGCATATTATTGCAAAGATTTCTTTCTTCTGTAGATGAGTTTATCATGCACATTTAGATGCTGTCCATGGTTTTGCCAGTTTACAGTGAAATTTGGTAAAGGTACTTCAAAGACTTCAAAATTTATCCTGGTTAAACAGCAAGATTCTGGTGTGGGGTAGATAAAACAAACAAACAAACAAAAAACAGCAAGATTCTAAAGGCAGAGGGCTAAATAGCCACCCATTTTGCGGTGACTAAAAGCTGTGGAACTAGGTTCTAGTTCCAGCTCCATCACTAAACAAGTTATCCCAGGTGGATCATATCAAATCGGTCTTGGTCCAGGAAGAAAGAGATGTAGTGCAAGGCTCATCTGTGCTTTTATCTTTGTGGCATTCATTTGCCTTTCTTCAGTTAACAGCACCACAATTTTCCTTTGATCAATCATCTCCTATTAGTCTATGTGATTCAGGTTGGGTTGGCCTCCTTCCCACCTCTCCCACTCACCCTTTACCCCTCATTGTTGCCGTGAGGGACTGTAGTTGTGTACACAATTCCAACCCTGGATGACTGAAGCTAAAGACAATCCTGGGATTTCAACTGAAATAATTTTCAATTCTATTTCAACTGAGGTTGACAAACTAGTAGCATGTTATCTTGGACCTACTTGGGAAGAAATCTCGTGAGAATAAACACAACATAGAAAAAAAAATCAAACATGAGAAATGGGAAGAAATAACATTTTTTAAGCATCTGGATCAAGTTATGCATGGAACCCATAACTCATACCTGACTATTTTGATTTTATAAGCCAATAAATACTAACAATTTTTCTTCTTCTCCTTTTTCCCCTCCTCTTTCTTTTTACTCTTTTTGTTGTTGTTGTTAAGGCAGAATAAATTTCGTTTTAAAGCTTGAAACTAACAGAATTATGTCCAAGTACATCTAGAATAGTGGCTCAACTCTGGCAGTCCTAGGTCATTTACCTTCTCTGAACTTCCACCCACTCACCTGGAAAATAATAAAATAAACAAATCAATTCTGCAAATGAAACACAATTTTTTAAAGATACTCTTTGGAGATATTCCATTGATAGATGAAGGTAATTACCCTTAGAGATAAAGGTGCAGGTGCCAACACTGAGGTAAATTTGAATCCCAGAATAATTCTAGTCTCTGCTAAGGGTTCAAGAGCTTGAACAAAGTAAAATTAGGGATTCTGACCTGTCAGAAATTTGTGACCTTTTGCTGCCCTGCTCAAGTAGTCATTAATTTAGATTTGTATAAATTTGTGTTCATTCAGAATCCTATATTCCCTCTTATGGCATAGCCCCTTACTTTTTCTTTGAGGAACGATTTGTTTCCCAGTTCATGTGGTCTTGCTAAGACCCTCCTCCAGCTGGTCAAGACTTTTGGGGGAATGTGAGTCTTGAGTGACACAAGGTTGCAAAAACAGCTGTAGCTGATTCCCTCTTTATTTATGGTATATTGTGAACACATTGTAAAAATATTTATTTTGAAATAATTATAGACTTACAGAAGATTTACAAGAATAGGATAAAAATTCTCAAATACCCTTTACCCAGATTTCTCAAATGAAAACATTTTACCACTTTTCTTTTCATCTCTGTTTCTCTTTCACTGTGTCTGTCTGTATCTATCTACTTATCAATTATCTATCTATGTATTTATTTGTTTACATCTATCATTCATCTACATCTATCTATCTATTTAGTTAGTTTTCTGAATCATTTGATAGTAAGATATAGACAAAATAACCCTTTTTTTTTTTTTTTTTTTTTAGACAAGGTCTCACTCAGGCTGGAATGCAGTGGTATGATCCTGGCCCACTGCAACCTCCATCTCCTGGGTTCAAGCAATTCTCTTGCCTCAGCCTCCCAAGCAGCTGGTGTTACAGGTGCCCACCACCACACCCATCTAATTTTTGTACTTTTAGTAGAGATGAGCTTTCACCATATTGGCCAGGCTGGTCTCAAACTCCTGACCTCAAGTGATCTACCCATTTTGGTCTCTGAAAGTGCTGGGATTACAGGCATAAGCCACCATGTGTGGTCACAAAATATACTTTTTAATTCTAAACATGTTAGTATGTACGTCCTGAAAACAAGGACATTCTCTTATATAACCACAGAAAAATTACAAAAATTAGAAAGTAACATTTATATAATATTCTTATGTAATCTACAGATTATATTCAAATTTTGCCTATTGTTTCAATAATACCCTTTACATAGCTGCGTCATTCTGGTAGTGGTTCTTTAAAGATGCAGATCATCATTAATTCTTTCTCCCAAGACTGCTGGAGCTCCACTGATTTCTGTCCTTCATATGGCTTGATGGTTCAACATTTCTTTTGAATTTCTGGGCCATACCATGTAGAAGAGATAGTTGTGTTTGCCAAATATGCTTATGCATGCCTATATTTCTCAGCCTCCTTATGTTTAGATGGGTCCGTATTGTTAGATATGGCCAAGAGCTGTAAATGAAAGTGACATGGCACACTTAAGAGTGGGCATGGATTCTCTGGCTTACGCTACTTTGATAATCCTAGAATTTCAAATTGCCAAATGCAGGAGACTTGTTCTAAAGAGTTGTCATCATGATCTCAGACATTACGGAAATAGAAATATACATACTTGTTGTCTTAAACCATGAGATTATGGGGTTGATTTGTTAACACAACATAGTTTAGTTTATACAAAGCAGATACCCAGTATCCTTCCAACATTTTTCCTTGGTGTAAGTTAGCTAGGGTGGTCTTCTCAGTTCATGCAATTAAAGAACCCTAAGTGCATACACCATGGTTACTGTAACAGTCCCCTAGATGATTTCATTTCTATCTCTCTAGTCTCTGCTCACTCCAATACAACCTCCAAACTTCTGCCGGTGTAGTCTTTGTACAACTTGGGATGGATCGCTCACCTGTTCTCCACTGTTTACCACATGAAGTGAACTTAAGATTCTTCCTAACCACATTAGCTCTATATTTTCTACCACCTTTTCTCTAGACATATGTTGCTACTCTTCATTTCCCCAGCATTAAGCTTTTACAGATAAGGAACAAAGTTGTGTTAATCTCTGTACTTCTCAGCCTTTGACATCACTAGCACAGGGCGTTTTCCTATTGGCTATTGTTTCTATCTAAATGCATGGTCACAGTTTCCGTCACCCCTCCTGTTTCCCTGACAGAAGCCCTCATCAGTGGGCAAGAGCAGATGAGATAAAATGCAAGAGAAGAGGCTGGGCAGAACTTCCGCTCTGGGCTAACACCCCAGTTCTACCACTTACGATTACTTAACTATGGAGAGCCTCATTTTATTCCCATAGATTAAGGATGACCATATTTAACTTGCAGGGTTTCTGGCACAGGATGCTGGGGATACCAAGGAAAAAACAATCACCCTCCTCTTCCTCTTAACAAACTAGAGATCAGGCAAAAAAACTGAACTCTTGGCCTGTGTGATTTGAAGATTAGCTTCTCAGTAAACATGGAATTTAAACTATACTACAAATTACTCTGCAAACTTTGTGAATGATGAGCTAGCTGAGGTGTTTCTAGTTCCAGACGTTTTTTCCAGAACTTCCTTTCCTTTCAGACAAAATGTATACCTCATGTAGAAAATATGATCTCTTGATTCTGAACCTTTGCACATTATGACAAAGAAGGGAAGCATTTTACAATAAAAATGAAGCATGCACTTCTTGACTAAAGCAGAGGTGTTAGGAGGCAGTTCTTACAAAGGTTGGAAAATTATACTGATATAAGTGTAGCTGCTACTAACAAGACACGTCTTCCACCTTATGAGCATTTATAAAATTAGTTAAGCATTATGTCAAAATGGAAAACTCATTAAAATCTCAAATGTAGAAACCTTCAGGCTACATTTCTTAAACTGCAAAATATGATAGAAAGATACTTTTTAAAAACCTAACCACATGGGATTTAAAAATACAATAAAACCACATATTTTCCAAATAATTATTTTATACATTTAAAAAATATTCTTAATTAAAAAAAAAAGAGAGATGGGGTCTCACCATATTGTCTAGACTGGTCTCAAACTCCTGAGCTCAAGTGATCCTCCTGCTTTGGCCTCCCAAGTGTAGGGATTACAGACATGAGCCACTGCACCAGGCCAACAATTCTTGAGTGAATGTGGAAAAAATGAACTCTTGTGTTTAGGTCCCATATAAAAGCTATATGACTTCATAATCATTTATGTATGTGTAATCAAGATAGGCTAGACTTAAATTACAAATAATTCCAAAATATTGTTTCTTTATGGAACAAAAGGTTTCTTCTACATCAAGGCATATATACAAAGTAGTCTGGTGGCCAGATGTGGTGGCTCATGTCTGTAATCCTAATACTTTGGGAGGCCAAGGCAGGAGAATCCCTTGAGCCCAGGAGTTCGAGACCAGCCTGGGCAACATGGCGATATCCTATCTCTAGTTTTTTGTTTGTTTGTTTTTTTATTTTTTTAAACAACCCCCAAAGTAAGCTGGTTACAAAATTTGGCATAGCCATCCAGGCTACTGGAAACTTCAATTCATCATGGTTCCAGGGATCAAAAGGGCATGATGATTCTCACACAGGCTCTTAGAGTTTCTGCCCAGAAGTGATATAAGTTACTTTGACTTTATTGTCCAGAACAAGTTATATGGTCATACCTACTTCAAAGCAGGAAAAGAAATGCATCCCATAGCATGCCCAGAAGAAGCTGGAAATATCTGCAAATGTCTCTAATGACAAACACAAAGTGTGAAAGAAAGAACATGAGGCTGAAGTGGGGACATCACTTGAAGATCGACTGCCTGTAAGCCACTTTACTCATTGGCTCAGTTTTGAGAAGTGGTTCAACTTCTTTGCCATCAGGAGATAATGAAGCTGTTGAGACACTTTCAGCCTCTGTGCTCACAGGCATGGGAATGGGTCTGGCTGTTTGAATAGCTAGGCTGGCCAACTCTACTTGTGTGGGTTTGTTGGGAGTGGATTTGCCCCAAGTTCTCAAGTTCTAGGAAAACACCGGGTGACGTGATCCCTGATAGATGAATAGACAAATGGGATTGGGGAGTTAGCAAAGAACCAGATTATATCTGAAACTAAGGTTGATTGTCTTAGAAGACAATCAACCTTAGTTGGGACAGGAAACAAGGAATCATATGAAAGCTTTAAGGAGATAACTTTAGTAACTGGTATCAGTCAAGGAAAGCTGGGCTGTATCAGAGTACAAATAGAAACAGGCCGGTTGCAGTGGCCCATGACTGTAATCTCAACCCTTTGGGAAGCTGACATGAGAGGGTCACTTGAACCTAAGAGTTTGAGACCAGTCTGAGCTCATATTTACAAAAAATAAAAATAGAAATACATTTAAAAAGGACAGACACAAACAGTGAAAAATATTGTAAAAGGGAATCAGAAAAAGAAGGACCAGAGCATGGAACAGGCTGGTCTTAGGTGTTGAACAGAGGACTGGCCTTAGGAGGCTGGCTGCTTGCCATAACTTCTTGGCAAAAGAAGAGGTAAAGTCATCTGAGTCTGTGGGGGAGGGTGTCCTCCATGAAGCCATCTAATGGAGAAAAAATTTCAGCATTTCTTTCAGCAGATCAGCAGTACCTAGAGGCAAAAATCATTCAAGAAGCAGACTGAGGTTCAGGAAGGGAGATTCGTGGTCACTTCTGAGCAAGAATGAAGAGTTTAATTTTAACTTAACAGCTGAGTTTCTGCTTGGGACAACAGGCATAAAACAAGTACCTGTAGTACTTTGGGGTAAATGAAATAAGGTGAACATGTTGGTGGTAGTGTTGTGGTTGGGAGATAGTTCAGGGACCACTTCCTGGTAAGATCTGAACTATCTTAAAAGAAATTTAAGGCCAGGCATGGTGGCTCACTCCTATATCAGGCACAGTGTCTCAAATCTGACTCAGTCCTAGCATTGTGGGAGGCCAAGGCAGGAGGACTGGTTAGGCCAGGAATTTGAGACCAACCTGAGCAACAATGTGAGACCCATCTCTATAAAAAATATACAACTAGCCAGGCATGGTGGCACATACCTTGTAGTCTCAGCTACTCAGGAGGCTGGGGTGAGAGAATAATTTGAGCCCAGGAATTTGATGCTATAGTGAGATGTGATTGTGCCACTGAATTCCAGACTAGGTAACAGGGTGAGACCCTCTTTCTATTAAAAAAAAAAAAAAAGTAAGCGTTATGGCATAGAGGTCCATTGCAGGCATAGGGTACATCATGAGCAAGGAGCAAGGGCAGCCAAATGAGAATCACTGGGGATTTTTGCAAAAGTTGGTGGATGTGTTTGTTGAACCACAAGCCATTCAGTGCAGCTGGAACCTAAGTACGGGCAAAGAGAGATAGAAAGTGAGCTAAAGAAGGAAGCAGAGGTCACATAATGAAAGGATTTTCACATCATGAGAAAGAATCTGGAACCAGGCTCAGTGGCTCATGCCTGTAATCCCAGCCCTTTGGGGAAGTGAAGCAGGTGGATCACCTCAGGTCTGGAGTTTGAGACCAGCCTTGCCAACTTGGTGAAACCCTGTTTCTACTTAAAAAAAAAAAAAAAGCCAGGCATGGTGGTACATGCCTGTAATCCCAGCTACTTAGGAGGCTGAGGCAGGAGAATCGTTTGAACCCAGGAGGTGGAGATTGCAATGAACAGAGACTAAGATCGTGCCACTGCACTCAAGCCTGGGCGACAGAGCAAGACTCCATCTCCAAAAAAAAAAAATAGAATTTGGATGTTTCCCTGCTGTCTTAGTCCACTTGGACAGCTACAACAAACTACCTTAGGCTGGGTTATTTGTTGATAATAGAAATTTATTTCTCATGGTTCTGGAGGCTGAGAAGTCCAAGATCAAAGCATCAGCAGATTCAGTGTCTGATGAAAGCATAGCTCTCTCTTTCATCGATGGTGCCACTGGGTTCATCTTCACATAATGGAAGCAGGCAAGGGTGCCTCCTTCAACCTCTTTTATAAGGGAAATAATCCCATTCATGACAGAAGAGGCCTCATGGCTTAATTATTTACTCAAAGACCCCACCTCTTAATACCACCACCATAGAATTTCAACATGAAATTTGGAGGGACACATTCAGACCAGAACACCTGTAAATCGGAGATCACAATCTGCTAAACCACAGGCTGGTTTTGACCATCAGATATTTTATTTGGCAACACAACATTATCTTAGAAATTGAAATATAATTTAAAAATTGAAATATAATTTAAAAATTGAGAGATTTCATATAACAAAAAATCTGCAATTTTGGTCTTCTAGAGAAAATGAGAAAGTCTGGCCATCCAGGGCCTATGTTCTGGTATGGTGAAAACTACCTGGAGATAAATATAAGCTGTCCTCTTGGATGGGACAGATCCATTTCCAGTTTCCTACAGTCCCCACCATGCTGTTGATTCCTCAACTAGCAGCCAGCTTCTCTCTCTCTCTCCTTTTATCTGCATGGCCCTCATAGTGGAGTGTGTACTTGAGAAGGATTCAGACATCTGCATGGAGAGTTTGAGTTGCCCCTAACGTGCTGTGTCCATGAGTAGGTCATTTGGTCCCTCTTGTCCTCAGTTTTCTCAGCTCTTAAATCTAGACTAGTTTATTTTTATTACTTATTTTTGTTTTTAGAGTGGTGCAATCATAGCTCACTGGAAGCTTGAATTCCTAGGCTCAAGCAGTCCTCCCACCTCAGCTTCCTAAGTAGCTGGGACTACAGACGTGTGCTACCATGCCTGGCTAATTATTTTTATTTTTACTTATTGTAGAGACAAGGTCCCACTATGTTGCCCAGGCTGGTCTTGAATTCCTGGCCTCAAACAACCTGCCAGCCTTAGCCTCCCAAAATGCTGGGATTACAGGCATGAACCACCACACCTGGCCTAGACAAATTTATTTCTATTGTCACTTCCTGCTTCATCACTCTATGACTTTATATAATAAAAATAGTGATGAAAAATGCTATGGTACTTTACAGTTTTCAAAGGTTTCATATACATTTCTTACATCCTTTGTTAGATAAATAGTATGTTCCTGATTGAACACATGAAAACACTGAAGTCAGTAAAGTGAAGAAACAAATCCTGTGCTTTTTCTCCCACACCTTATTGCACCACTGTGCCGTGCTCGAATTTCCATCTTTTTAATATTCCCCAGAGTTGATTCATAATGATTAAAATAATGAAATGCAACCAACTAGCATATACGAGATAAAATGTATGAGATGTAACTCCAAGGCAACGGGAGAGTTTCCATGTGAAAAACAAAAAATAGTCATGTATTTTTTAACCTTCATGTTTCTTGTAAGTTGCTTTGACATCTTAGGTAAGAAGGAGCTAAACTGAGCCCCTATAGAGGTTTTTTCACATACCTCTTTTCAGACAATTTATCCAAGCCCAAAATCTTTGAAGCAATTCTGTAATCAAGTCTGAGAACAAAATTTCAATCCCCAGATGCAGCAAAGCCTGTATAGTTAGAGAGAGTGGGTGTGTGTAAGGAATGCAAATGCCACTGGTTCCATATACCCCAGGGGCTTTGGCTCTACTTACGTGTTCATCTGAAGGGAGTGGAAGATGGCTTGCTTTCTTCATGATAACCAGCAAAGTTATCAGATTACCAGACCTGCAAAATCACATCAGCAGCCAGATGTTTTACTTTATATGTGGGTGAGTTTGAAGTTGTTGGAATACAAAGCAATTACAGGAATCTGGCTTAATGATTCGCATATGACAGACAGATTAGAGCCAAGAGCTTATCATTCTTTTCATTCAAAAAGTGTGTATACTGAAAGATAATTGAGCTAATGATGTTAACTAACTCAGACAGGAAGGCTGGGGGAAAATGTAAGCTTAGCATGGGATTACATAATATCTCTGATGGAGAGGATGGAAGGACATTGATTAGGTGTCTTTATTATTGTGTATGAGAAGCATAGTAATTATTACGCTGTTCTTGTGAGTTAAGATAAGTGTATATTTTATTTAGCAGAAGAGCCTTTGTATGTCTTTGTATGCTGATTGGTAGAAGGCATTCTGAACTGAATGAAAACTGGTTCACATTTCAGACAAATAGCTCCCATCACTTTGTCCTGCTCATCACTTCCATGACTGATCACCAGATCAAGAGATTACCTTCTTTTGACCATGGTCCCACCCCTTAATCCTTTCCTTGCTGGGGTGTTTCCTCTGTGGTGAATCATTAACATATTACACAGCTTTAGTTGAGACTCTTTGCCTGTAATATAGAGAAGCCTGGGATATAACCTTTCTACAGCAGGACAATAGACACAGACACACACAGTAGAATTGTAGAGTGTCAACCTGAGACAGATTAACATAATTTTGACATGAGTCAACCTTTTTGACACCAGGTCCGCTAAGCTATTTCTTTTTGCATTTGGGAAAAACAAGGACCTTTCTAAGTTCCTGGGAAATCTGGAATTTAAGTAAAAGCTGCTTTCTTTGCAATCACTTGACATATAAGCTTCTTATTTCTTTTCCTGTTTCCCACAGCCCCTTCTTGAACTGGAAACATGCTTTGCAAGTGACTTTTTTAACAGTGTGCTCTTGCTTCCTTTAATGTCATCTTACTTCCCTTTTCAACCCTGGTTACTTTCTTCTTCATCGTTACTCCCTCTTATATTGTTCTCCTTAAATGGGTGACACTGCTTTCCCTTGATTGTTCTGTCTGACCTTAAGAACCTGCATCTTCATTATTTTTCTGTTAGTCAACTTCTAATTTATTATGAATGAGAATTCTCTTATTCATACATTCATTTTCTTTTCTCATTCATTCATTCATTCATTCAAGGGAGATAAGAGACTTCTGGTCAAATTGGAAAAGTAAATTTATATTTCAATACTTTCTCACTGCTCTATAATGTAGATATGGACAGAAAAAATTAAAGAAAGTCCTTGCTTATCAGAAATGAACAATGTAAGCATTGAGTGGGTCTGGAATTACAGGCTTGCCTCTAGAAGCAGACAGTAGCTTGTTACTGGAAGCAGGGACTCAAGAATGTTCCATGAGAGTTGGAGGCCTGGATACAAATTTGTTACTTGAAGCTAGATACTGGAATGGGACTCAGTGTTTCATAAAAGAAGATTAGGGGCTGGGAAACTGCTACCAATCCATGCTTGGAGCCTCTACATCCTGGCAAATGCATGACTTGATAGGTGGGAGGACACAGACTCAACAGCTTCACCAGCAGCTGAACCTAGCTGCCTGCTGACTCAGTGCCTAGATTTGTAACACCCCAATTATCACCCTAGGGAATCTCCTTATGAGTGTGTGTTCTGGATTGAGGTCTGGGAAACTAGATGGAGGCAACTTCAAAACTCCTATAGTGAGGGAAAGCAAAAAGGGAGAAAGAAAATGAAAACAAAATCCATTCAATTTAAAATAAGCCTTCATTTTAATAGCTGTAAACATGTAAAGGAATCTAATGGTAAAAAGAAATGGATTAATAACCAATAAGATTAATTTATTAATTTTATTTTATTAACCTAGTCTGACCAAGACTTTGAACTATATATGTTTAAGGTATTTAAGGAGAAAAAGGAAGGCATAAAATTTATGAAAAATAAGAAATCATAAAACAAAAGCAACACAAATGAAAAGAAATGAATTAGAAATTTTGGAAAGTAGAGCACTGTTTCGCTTATTATCCGGTTGTGTTTTCCTTCCAAAATTCTGGAATACTCAGGGTGGTAAACTTGCCACTGGATGGTTACCAGTTGAAATTTTTTTGGGGGTGGGAGGGAAGCAAAGCCAGAGAACTTTCGAAAAGATAAACAAAATAAATAAACCTTCATCTAAAGAAAGAAAAAGAGAAAACCGAAATAAATAAAATTAGAAATGAAAACGGAGACATGACAACCGATGCCAGAAAAGTACAAAGGATCATAAAAGACAATTATCAACAATTATATACCAACAAATTGAAAAATCTACAAGATATAGATAAATTCCTGGGCACATGTAACCTACCAATACTCAATTGTGAAGAAATAGAAAATCTGAAAAGCCCAATAATGAACAAGAAGATTGAGTCAGGAGTAAAACATCTCCCATCAAAGAAACGCCTGAACCCAATGGTTTCACTGTGAATTCTAGCAAACATTTAAAGAAGAACTAATACTAGCTTTTCTTAAACTATTCCAAAAAATTGAAGAACAGGAAATTTTTCCTAACTCTTTCTATAAGGCAAATATTACCTTGATACCAAAACCTAACAAAGACAACCACCACAAAATTATGGCCACCTGTGTTAGCTGGCTCATGCCTGTAATGGCAGTACTTTGGGAGGCCTAGGCAGGCAGACCACTTGAGCCCAGGAGTTCCAGAACAGCCTGAGGAACATGGCCAAACCTCGTCTCTACAAAAAATACAAAAATGAGCTGGGTTTGGTGGTGAGCACCTGTAATCCCAGCTACTCTGGAGGCTGAGGTGGAAGGATGGCTTGAACTTGAGAGGTAGAGATTATAGTGAACCAAGATCACACCAGTGCACTCCAGCCTGGGTAATAGAGCCAGACCTTGTCTAAAAAAAAAAAAAAAACCACCGCCAACAACAAAAAACAACACCTACTAGCCGATATCCCTGATAAATATAGACACAAAAATCTTCAACAAAACACTAGCAAATCAAATTTAACAACACTTTGGAAAGATTATTTACCATGATCAAATGAGATCAGATGAATCCATTCCAGGCAAGTGAGGATGGCTTAATAGATACAAATCAATAAATGTGATTCATTAACAAAATGAAGGACAAAAACCGTATGATCATTTCAAAAGATGAAGAAAAAGCATTTGACAAAATTCAACATCACTTAATCATTTAGGTATTATGCCAACAAATTAGGTATAGAAGTAATGTGCCTCAACACAATAAAGGCCATGTATGACAGATCCACAGCTAACATCTATTGGATAGGGAAACGCTGAAAGCTTTTACACTAAGATTTGGATAAGGCAAAAATGCCCATTTTCCCCACTTTTATTCAACATAATACTGGAAATTCTAGCTAGAACAGCTAGGCAAGAGAGAAAAAATAAAACGTACCCAAATTGGAAAGGAGGAAGTAAAATCATCCGTGTTGGCAGACAACATGGTCTTACATATAGAGAACCCTAAAAACGACACCAAAAAATCATTAGAACTAATAAGTGAATTTAGTAAAGTTGCAGAATATAAAATCAATACACAAAAATCAGGAGCTTTCCTAAGTTTTCCTATATGCTAATAGTAAACTATCTGAAAAAAAATTAAGAAAACAATTTCATTCATAATAGCTACCAAAAATACCTAGAAATAAATTTAACTAAGGAAGTGAAAGATCTTTACTATTAAAACTACAAAAAAACTGAGGAAAGAAATTGAAGACTACACAAGTAAATGAAAAGATACCCTGTTTGCATGAATTAGAATAATTAATAGTGTTAAAAATTTCCATATTACCCAAAGTGATCTACAAAATCAATGCAACCTCTGTCAAAATATCAATGACATTTTTCATGGAAACAGAAAAACAATTCTAAAATTTGAATGGAACCACAAAAATCTTGAATAGTCAAAGCAATTCTGAGCAAAAAAAACGAAACTGAAGGTATATCACTACCTGATTTTAAAATATACAACAAAGCTAAAATAACCAATAAAAACAGACAAATCAATGAAACAGAATAGAGGGCCCAGAAATAAATCCACAATTTATAGCCAACCGATATTCATCAAAGCTGCCAAAAACACATTTTGGGAAAGGTCACTCTTCAAAAATTGTGTTGAGAAAACAGGATATCCACATACAGAAGAAGGGAATTAGACCCTTATCATATGAAAAATGAACGCAAAATGGATTAAGGACTTAAATCTAAGACCCCAAATGATGAAACTGTTATAAGAAAACATTGGAGAACTATTTCATGACGTGAGTATTGGCACTTTTTTTTTAGGATAAGCCCTCAAAATCACAGGTGACAAAAGCAATATTGGAAAAATGGGACTATAGCAAACTGAAAAACTTCTGCACAGCAAAGAAACAATTAGCAGAGCAAAGAGACAACTTATAGACTGGAAGAAAATTTTTGAAAACTACGCATCTGACAAGAGGTTGATATCCAAAATATGAAAGGAACTCAAACAACTCAATAGCAAGAAACCAACCCTATTTCAAAATGGGCAAAATACTTGAATAGACACTTCTCAAAAGAAGACCTGTAGGCTGTGCATGGTGGCTCATGCCTGTAATCCCAGCATTTTGAGAGGCTGAGGTAGGCAAATTGCTTGAGCTCAGGAGTTCATGACTAGCCTGGGCAACATGGTGAAACCTTGTGTCTACAAAAACACTCACAAAAATTAGCCTGGTGTGGTAGCATGTTCCTGTAGTCCCAGCTACTTGAGAGGTTGAGGTGGGAGGATCACCTGAATTGGGGAGGTTGAGGCTGCAGTGAGTTGTAATTACACCACTGCACTCCAGTCTGAGCAACAGAGTGAGACTCTGTCTCAAAAAAAACCCAAAAACCAAAAGCCAAAAAACAACTGCATAAAACCTCGTGTGAAATCTAAACAAGCCGTTCTCATAGGAGAGAGTAGAATGGTGGTTACCAGAGACTGGAATGGTTATGAAAAAGAGAGGATGAGGAGATGTTGGTCAAAGGAAATACCATCAATCACACAGTTAGATTGGAGGAGTAAAAAAGTTTGCCCAGAATAGGCAAACACATAGAAATAGAAACTAGACAAGTGATTGCCTGTGGCCAGGGGGTACTAGGGAGAAGATAGGAGGAGAAGAAGAGAAATGGGGAAATTACTGCTAATGGTTGTGGAGTTTCTTTATTGGATGATGAAAATGTTCTAAAATCGATCATGTTGATGGTTGCACAGCTCTGTGAACATACTAAAAACATTGGAGTGTACATTTTAAATGGGTGAATTGTATGATATGTGAATTATATCTCAATAAACCATTTTAAAAATAGAAATCTTGGAAAATAGAAAAAAATTACAGCTTTTATAATACAAAAATTTTATACTTACAGGGATGATTAGGGATTTGAAAGGTAGTACTGAAGAATGCCCTCAGCATGCAGCAGAGAGAGAGAGAGAGAGAAAGGGGTAAAACATGAAAGCATGTTGAAGAGACAACAGATGCTAGGTGGTGAGGAATCAACATTAGCCAAAACATTTTAATGGCACATTATAGCCCTATGTATATAATTCTTAAAAGCTGGTCAAGCAGTGTTATATTTGAAGAAAATGGACATACAGAGTAGGATTATACAAAACATGTATATTAGTCTGTTCTCATACTGCTAATAAAGACATACCTAGGATTGGGTAATTTATAAAGGAAAAAGGTTTAATAGACTCACAGTTCCACGTGGCTGGGGAGGCCTCACAATCATGGCAGAAAGTGAAGGAGAAGCAAGACAGGTCCTACATGGCAGCAGGCAAGAGAGAGCTTGTGCCGATCTCCCATTTATAAAACAACCAGATCTCGTGAGACTTATTTGCCACTATGAGAACTGTATGGGGAACCCACCTGCATGACTCAATTATCTTCACCTGGCCCTGCCCTTGACAAGTGGGGATTATTACAATTCAAGGTGAGATTTGGGTGTGGGGACACACAGCCAAACCATGTCAACATGCAA
>CAUYLG010054221.1:0-41100 GCA_963573385.1 Cacajao melanocephalus
TAGGCTTTCCCGGGTTCAGCTGTGCTTACTGTGAAACTCTCAGTCCTTAGCGCTTCCAATTGCTGTTCTTGTGGGGATGGGACCAGCGGAGCCCGACTCAAAGGGCACCGAGTCTCGTATACTCCGCACTGAGAAGTGCCATGCCATGCTGGGGAGCCAGCAAAACAGCCACGCTGGCCAAAAGAGTTGCACTGGTAACCTGAGTGGCTCCTCCGTTGGGTAGCTCCCAGTTTGTGGGCAACAGAAATTCATCTGAAATTGCGGTGTCCACACACTCTCTGTGCTTTCATTGGGAGCTACAATCCTGAGCTGTTGTTAATTGGCCATCTTGGATCTCTCTCCGGCCGGTGATGAAGTTTTTTTTCTGTTTCTTATTTCCTTTGGCGGACGCCCCTTCCCCACAGAGCTGGACTTTCCCGGTTCGGCTGTGCTTGCTGTGAAACTCTCAGTCCTCAGCGTTTCCAATTGCTGTTCTCCTTGTGGGGATGGGACCAGCTGAGCCTGACTCAAAGGGCACCCCATCCCGTATACTCCACACAGAGAAGCACCTTTCCGGGGCGCTGGCAAAAGAGCCGCGCCAGCCAAAAAAGTCATGCTGGTGACCCATGTGGCTCCTCCGCTGGGAATCTCCCGGTCTGTGGGCATCAAAAATTCATCTGAAAGTGAGGCGTCCACTCGCTCTCTGCACTTTCACTGGGAGCTACAATCCTGAGCTGTTGTTAATTGGCCATCTTGGATCTCTCTCATGTTGTGTTTTAATACATTTGTTCTGCTACAACAGAATACTTGAAACAGTCTCATTTATTATGAAGAGAAATGTATTTTCTTACAGTTCTGGAGGCTGGGGAGTCCAAGAGCAAGCTGCCATCATTTTGTGGTCAGGTAAGAGTCTTCTTATTGTGTTCAACAGCAGGAACAAATGCTGTATCCTCACATATTGAAGATGGAAGGGCAAGAGAGATAAACATGGAGTGAAACTTCTTTAATAAGTGTCTTAATTACATTCGCAAGGGGGCAGCCCACATGACCTAATCATTTCATAAAGGCCTCACCTCTTCATACTGTCACATTGGCAACACCTGAATTTTGGAGGGGGACATATTCAAACCATAGCACATACCTAGAGATCTATATGATTGCTGATACTACTAGGTAACTCTTTATAAAAAGATGTGACTATGAAATTTTGAAAGATTTGACTAGCATGACTTTATAAAAAAGATGTGACTATTAAAACTCTTAATGAGTTTTACTATTAGTCTTAATGTGACTTTTTCATGCATGAACTTAGAATACTATTAATATGAGTTCATCTTAAACTATTTCTGTGGAGATTGAAGTGTTTGAACAAATGTAGATATACCGAAATAGCTTGCTATGGACTTTGTATAAAAAATTTTAAAGGTTAACTGCTCTATGAATCACAGAAACAAAATACTTAGGGAAGACCACTCATAACTCTTAATAGGGTGTAAGAAGTTAGAGGATGAATTGTAGGGGTACAATCAAAATAGATGCTGACTTTTTATGAGAAAAACAGTGTTTAAATTTGAATTACATTGAAGAATAGGTTGATATAAATGGTTCTGCAGCAATTCCTAAAAGAGATAGGGGTAAGTTTGATAATTATCTAACTTCAGAATACATAAATTAAGAGCAACTATGATGGCATTACCTTAAAACAGTTCCTGAAAAATTTGGGAAGAATCTGAGAGGCACCTAAAAGCAACATGACTTGGTCTTTTGATGTCATAGAATTTCCAATCCTTGCATCCTTTATTAGGTTTCTTTTATTTTTTTTAATAGAAGGGAGCCTAATATACACTTCTGAATCATGACTCCACACCACACAATTCTACAGCCTTGATGAAGAAATATAATGTAGCATTTATTACAAGTGATTTAGAATGGGGAAAACATACAAACAATGAAACAAGAGAAAATTCTAAAGGATTGATACATCCTAATCAATAGAAACTGACTAGCAAATCACAGATTGCAGCAGTGATGGTAGCTGTAAATATCATAAGTAGCTAAGAATTAGTATTGAATGCTTAGATACATCTCACCAATAACATTAAAGGACCATATGTAACAACATTTAATCATGAGTAGAAATAGCTACTGTCAATTAATAGTTATGACTCACAGATTTCTGTATATATTTATGAGTTAAAATATGAAACACTTTATATGAGACTCAAATTTACAACTTTAGAACAGCTCAGTGAAATAAAATTGTCCCTGATCTGAATGAAAATTGTTTAAAAGAATATATTATGACTTTTAGTAGTTTCCAGATTGGAGGATTATTATGTTTCCAGTGTTTGAAATTTAAGTTGATGTTAAGAAATCTATGAAATTGACCTAGAAGTTTAAATGCAAATAATATATAAGGGTAGAAAACGGACACATATACTTCGAGAAACAAGAAATAGGAATTAGATTTAATAATAAACACAAATATTCTAGAGATCAGACCACTCTCACAAAGTATTATTTGGTAGAATAAATAGAGTCTATATAAGATTAAGTTATGGTTCTATGTATTAACATATGATAGGGGAAAAAGCACAGGACCAAGAGATTGCTAGAATACAATGTCATGGTCACCTATTATACATATTTTACATATTTACTTCATATAAACAAAGTAGGACATCATGTTAGGTCATCAAAGCCTGGAAAACAAGACCAGAATGTGGAGATATAACATCTTATTATATTATCCTAATTACTAATTATTTAGTTAATTATATCATCTGGCATTGCATATCAACTGAAGTCTATAACTTTATTTGTAATTTATTTATATTTATTCCGTTATGTCCCAATTTATCAAACTATATTCTTAGATTTTCACTGCCCCCATCCCAAAAACTGGTCATTATTAGAAAAATAACTTGTAAGTTCCATTCTCCTTGCTGGTATTTTAGGTGAAGTCATCCATTTGGTTCTAAGTGCCATGTCTTCCCTAGCTTGCTCTTGAGTTAACTTTCTGTAATTTTTCATTAGAAGGAACCTGAGGAATCTCTCCAGGAAAGAAACATCTAACCTTCTCTTGCTTATTTGCCATCTCCCCTTAGTTTGTTTTTTGTTTTTAAAAAAAGGGTTAAAAGTTGCTTCACTGGCATTTATGTGTAGTTTTGAGATGGGATCCTTGGAGTGTTACTTTGACAGTCAGAAACCTCTGTGGCCAATGGTGCCTCTGCCTGAGTTTTGCTCTGACCCACTGGGCTCCTTTCACCCACCAGGCCTGTCAGGCTGCAGTCGGCTCACACTACTGGCCTGGATCCCAAGCGTGCCAAGGGGAAGCCAGGCAAGTGGCAGCAAGAGGCATGTGAGAGAGCATGGGGTGCAGCCACTATGCACAGCCAGGCATGCCAGCTGTGGTGGGGTGAGCAGCTCCAGGTTCCTGCACAGACACTAGTCCAGGAAGGCTGTGCTGCACCAGGCATACCATAAGCAGCTTCCACAGCTGACACCAAGAGATGCAGGGAATGCAGTTTTGCTCAGAATCTTGGAGACACCGGGAACTGCAGAGCCCTAAAGAGGGTATCACAATGCTGGCTCAGGGAGCTCCTACATCTGGGCTCCCTGAAAGGCTGCAGCTCTTCTCTCCTTCACTCTTCTCTGCTTCTTGTTGACTGTAATGTGGTAGGCAAGAGGTGTGTTCCTGCTCTGTCTATTATGATATAGCTTTTTCACTCCCACCTTTCAGTTATTGTCCTGTGACCAGGAAGAATGAGGTAGGCAGACAAGTGGAGGGTGAACAAGATGAAGAGGAGCTTTACTAAGCAATTGAACAACACATAGGAGACCCATAGAGGGTAGCTCCTCTCTATAGCCAGGGGGTCCTGATGAGTGTTCAGCTCTTAGCAAAGAAAGTAGCTCCTTTAGCAGTAAGATAAATTTTGTAGATATGAGTAAATAATGTAAAATAAATATCTGTTTATTTTAAAATAATTATATACACTCATTTATCTCCTTTTTTACTATTTAATTTCTCAAAAGCAGAGTTTCATCCTATTACCTAAGCAGTGCATTTGATCCATAAAAACACAAATTTATTTCCCCAGCAAGCTAGAAACATCTGGGTTTTTTTTTATGTTTAACTTTTTGATTTATTTTTAATTGTATTTTAGATTCTGGGGTACATGGGCAGATCATGCAGGATTGTTGCATAGGTACATACGCGGCAAAGTGGTTTGTTGCCTCTATCTGCCTGTCACCTATATCTGGCATTTCTCCCCATGTTATCCCACCCTGACCTCCCCATCCCCCACTGTGCCTCCCCTGGCCTACCCCACAGACCCCAGTGTGTGATGCTCCCCTCCCTGTGTCCATGTGTTCTCATTGTTCAACACCCACTTATGAATGAGAACATGTGGTGTTTGATTTTCTGTTCTTGTGTCAGTTTGCTGAGAATGATGGTTTCCAGATTCATCCATGTCCCTACAAAAGACAGGACCTCATCCTTTCTTATGGCTGAATATGTGCTTAGGAGGAGATAGCCTAGAAGCTTCCTTTTCTAGGTAAACGGAGAAGTAGTGTGGATTCTTTTCTTTTCTTTTCTTTTCTTTTGAGACAAAGTCTCACTCCATCACCAGGCACCAGGCTGGAGTGCCATGGCACGACCTAGGCTCACTGCAACCTCCGCTTCCTGGGTTCAAGCAATTCTCCTGCCTCAGCCTCCCCAATAGCTGGGACTACAGGCATGCTCCACCACGCCCAGCTAATTTTTTTGTATTTTTAGTAGAGACGGGGTTTCACCATGTTGGCCAGGATGGTCTCAATCTCTTGACCTCGTGATCCTCCCGCCTCGGCCTCCCAAAGTGCTGGGATTACAGGTGTGAGCCACCACGCCCAGCCGTGTGGATTCTTTAGTGTGTTCTGATAGCCATTGTTACTTATTTGTACTTCTTTGAGTCTTTACATCTCCTCCTGCTACATTTTAAAGCATTTTTATAGTGTGTAGTTTAGCCTAA
Organism: Cacajao melanocephalus; assembly: GCA_963573385.1. Taxonomy (NCBI): domain Eukaryota; kingdom Metazoa; phylum Chordata; class Mammalia; order Primates; family Pitheciidae; genus Cacajao; species Cacajao melanocephalus. Next base: position 4,989 of record CAUYLG010054221.1, read on the forward strand.
TAAAGTATTTTTATGGCCAAAAAAAAAATGGTGTATATGTGCCACATTTTCCTTGTCCAGTCTATCATCAATGGGCATTTGGGTCAGTTCCAGGTCTTTGATATTGTAAACTGTGCTGCAATGAATACGTGTGCATGTGTCTTTATAATAGAATGTTTTATAATCCTTTGGATATATACCCAGTAATGAGATTGCTGGGTCTTTCTATTTCTAGGTCCTTGAGGAATCGCCACACTGTCTTCCACAATGGTTGAACTAATTTACACTCCCACCAACCTTGTAAAAGTGTTCCTATTTCTCCACATCCTCTCCAGCATCTGTTGTCTCCAGATGTTTTAATGATCGCCATTCTAACTGGCGTGAGGTAGTATCTCAATGTGATTTTTATTTGCATTTCTCTAATAACCAGTGATGATGAGCAGTTTTTCATATGTTTATTGGCCTTATGTATGTCCTCTTTTGAAAAGTGTCTGTTCATATCCTTTGCCCAGTTTTGGATGGGTTTTTTTTTTTTTTTTTTGTAAATCTGTGTTAGTTCTTTGTAGATTCTGAATATTAGCCCTTTGTCAGATGGGTAGATTGCAAAAATTTTTCCCATTCTGTTGGTTGCTGGTTCATCTAATGATTGTTTCTTTTGCTATACAGAAACTCTGGAGTTTAATTAGGCCTCATTTGTCTATTTTGGCTTTTGTTGCCAATGCTTTTGGTGTTTTAGTCATGAAGTCCTTGCCTATGCCTATGTCCTGAATAGTTTTGCCTATGTCTTCTTCCAGTATTTTTATGGTGTTTAGTCTTATGTTAAAGTCTTTAATCTATCTGGAGTTAATTTTAGTATAAGGTGTCAGGAAGGGGCCAATTTCAGCTTTCTGCACATGGCTAGCCAGTTTTCCCAACACCATTTATTCAATATGGAATCCTTTCCTCATTGCTTGTTTTTGTCCAGTTTATCAAAGATCAGATGGTTGTAGATGTGGGACATTGCCTCCAAGGCTTCTTTTCTGTTCCATTCTATATCTCTGTTTTGCTACAAGTACCATGCTGTTTTAATTACTGTAGCCTGGTAGTATAGTTTGAAGTCAGGTAGCATGATGCCCCCAGCTTTGTTCTTTTTGGTTAGGATTGTCTTAGCTCTGCAGGCTCTCTTTTGGTTCCATATGGAGTTTAAGGTGGTTTTTTCCAGTTCTGTGAAGAAGGTCATTGGTAGCTTCATGGGGATAGCATTGAATCTATACATTACTTTGGGCAATATGGCCATTTTCATGATACTGTTTCTTCCTAACCATGAGCATGGAATGTTTCTCCATCTGTTTGTGTCCTCTCTTATTTCATTGAACAGTTGTTTGTAGTTCTCCTTGAAGAGGTCCTTTACATCCCTTGTTTGTTGTATTCCTAGGTATTTTATTATCTTTGTAGCAATTGTGAATGGGAGTTCACTCATGATTTGGCTTTCTGTTAGTCTGTTATTGGTTTATAGGAATACTTGTGATTTCTGCACATTGATTTTGTATCCAGAGACTTTTCTGAAATTGCTTATCAGTTTAAGGAGATTTTGGGCTGTGATGATGGGGTCTTGTAAATATACAATCATGTGGTCTGCAAACAGAGACAATTTCACTTCCTCCTTTCCTAATTGAATAGCCTTTATGTTATTTTTTCTTGCCTAATTGCTCTGACTAGAACCTCTACTACTATATCGAATAGAAGCGGTGAGAGAGGGCATCCTTATCTAGTGCCAGATTTCAAAGGGAATGCTTCCAGTTTTTGCCCATTGAGTATGATATTGGTTGTAGGTTTGTCAACAATGCTTTTATTATTTTGAAATATGTTCCTTTGATACCTGGTTTATTGAAAGTTTATAGCATAAAGAGCTGTTGAATTTTGTCAGAGACCTTCTCTGTATCTATTGAGATAATCATGTGGTTTTTGTCTTTGGTTCTCTTTATGTGATGGTTACTTTAATAGACTTGCATAAGTTGAACCAGCCTTGTATCCCCAGGATGATGCCTACTTGATCGTGATGGATAAGCTTTTTGATGTGCTGTTGCAATTGGTTTGCCAGTATTTTATTGAAGATTTTTGCATCTATGTTCATCGTGGATATTGGCCTGAAGTTTTCTTTTTTGTTGAGACTCTGCTGGGCTTTGGTATCAGGATGATGTTGGTTTCATAAAATCATTTGGGAAGGATTCCCTCTTTTTGTATTGTTTGGAAATGTTTCAGAAGGAATGGTACCAGCTCCTCTTTGTATGTCTGGTAGAATTCGGCTGTGAACCCATCTGGACCTAGACTTGTTTTAGTTGGTAGTCTATTAATTGCTCCCTCAACTTCAGCCCTTATTATTGGTCTGTTCAAGGTTTCAACTTATTCCTGGTATAAGTTTGGGAGGGTGTAAGTGTCTAGGAATTTATCCATTTCTTCTAAGTTTACTGGTTATGTGCATAGAGTTGTTTGTCATAATCTCTGATGATAGTTTGTATTTCTGTGGAATTGGCGGTGATGTCACCTACATCATTTTTTATTGCATCTATTTGATTCTTCCTCCTTTTCTTTTTTATTATTCTGGCTAGTGGTCTGTGTATTTTGTTGATCTTTTCAAAAAACCAGCTCCTGGATTTACTGATTTTTTTGAAGAGTTTTTTGTGTCTCTATCTCCTTCAGTTCTGCTCTTTTCTACTTCTTGTGTTCTGCTAGCTTCTGATCTTGCTCCTCTAGCTCTTTCAATTTTGATGATAGGGTGTCGATTTTAGATCTTTCCTTGCTTCTCATGTGGGCATTTATTGCTATATATTTTCCTCTAGACACTGCTTTAAATGTGTCCCAGGGATTCTGGTACATTGTGTCTTCGTTCTCATTGGTTTTGAAGAACATCTTTATTTCTGCCTTCATTTCATTGTTTATACAGTCGATGTTCAGGAGCCAGTTGTTTAGTTTCCATGAAGTTGTGAAGTTCTGAGTTAGTTTCTTAATCTTGAGTTTTAATTTGATTGCCCTGTGGTCTGAAAGGCTGTTTGTTATTATTTCCATTCTTTTACATTTGCAGAGGATTGATTTACTTCCAATTACGTGGTCAATTTTGGAGTAGATGTGATGTGGTGCTGAGAAGAATGTATATTCTGTGGATTTGAAGTGGAGATTTCTGTAGATGTCTATCAGGTCTGTTTGGTCCAGATCTGAGTTCCACTCCTGGATATCCTTGTTAATTTTCTGTGTAATGACAAATATTAGACAATCTGTCTAATATTGATAGTGGAGTGTTAGAGTATCCCACTATTATTATGTGGGAGTCTAAGTCTCTTTGTTGGTCATTAAGAACTTACTTTATGTATCTGAGTGCTCCTGTATTGGGTGCATATATATTTAGGATTGTTAGCTCTTCTTGTTGCATCGATAATTTTATCATTGTGATATGCCTTTCTTTGTCTCTTTTGATCTTTGTTGGTTTAAAGTCCATTTTATCAGAGACTAGGATTGCAACTCCTGCTTTTTTTTGCTCTCCATTTGCTAGGTAAATCTTCCACCATTCCTTTATTTTGAGACTATGTGTGTCCTTGCATGTGAGATGAGTTTCCTGAATACAGCACACCCACAGGTCTTGACTTTTTATCCAGTTTGCCAGTCTGTGTCTTTTGATTGGGGCATTTAGCCCATTTACATTTAGGGTTAATATTGTTATATGTGAATGTGATCCTGCCAGTTTGATGTTAGCTGGATATTTTGCCCATTAGTTGATGAATTTTCTTCACTGTGTCGATTATCTTTACCATTTGGTACATTTTTGGAGTGGCTGGTACTAGTTGCTCCTTTTCTTGCTAGTGCTTCTTTCAGGAGCTCTTGTAAGGCAGGCCTGGTGGTGATGAAATCTCTCAGCAATTTCTTGTCTGTAAATGATATTATTTCTCCTTCTCCTATGAAGCTTAGTTTGGCTGGATATGAATTTCTAGATTGAAAGTTCTTTTCTTTAAGGATGTTGAATATTGGCCCCCACTCTCTTCTGGCTTGTAGGGTTTCTGCCCAGAGATCCGCTGTGAGTCTGATGGGCTTCCCTTTGTGGGTAACCCAAACTTTCTCTCTGGCTGCCCTTAGTATTTTTTCCTTCATTTCAACCACGGTGAATCTGATGATTATGTGCCTTGGGGTTGCTCTTCTTGAGGAATATCTTTGTGGTGTTCTTTGTATTTCCTGGACTTAAATGTTGGTCTGCCTTGCTAGGTTGGGGAAGTTCTCCTGGGTAAAATCCTGAAAAGTGTTTTCCAGCTTGGATTCATTCTCTCCATCACATTCAGGTATACCTATCAAATGTAGATTAGGTCTTTTCACATAATCCCATATTTCTTGGAGGCTTTGTTCATTTCTTTTCACTCTATTTTCTCTAATCTTGCCTTCTCATTTTATTTCATTGAGCTGGTCTTCAATCTCTCATATCCTTTCTTCTGCTTGGTTGATTCAGCTATTGAAACTTGTGTATGCTTCTCAAAGTTCTCCTGCTGTGTTTTTCAGCTCCATCAAGTCATTTATATTCTTCTTTAAGCTGTTTATTCTAGTTAGCATTTCATCTAATCTTCTGTCAAGGTTCTTAATTTCTTTCTTAGTTTCTTTGCATTGGTTTAGCACTTGTTCTTTTAGCTCAGAGATGTTTGTTATTACCCACCTTCTGAAGCCTGTTTCTGTTAATTCATTAGATTCATTCTCCATCTAGCTATGTTCCCTAGGTGAGGAGGAGCTGTGATCCCTTGGAGGAGGAGAGGCATTTTGGTTTTTGGTGTTTTCATCCTTTTTGCACTGGTTTCTTCCCATCTTCTTGGCTTTATCTACCTGTGGACTTTGTAGTTGGTGACTTTCAGATGGAGTCTCTGAGTGGACGTTCTTTTTGTTGGTGTTGAAGCTATTTCTTTCTGTTTCTTAGTTTTCCCTCTAACAGTCGGGCCCCTCTGCTGCAGGACTCCTGGAGGTCCACTCCAGACTCTGCTTGCCTGGGGATCACCCATGGGAGCTGCAGAACAGTAAGGGTTGCTGCCAGCTTCTTCTTCTTTAATCTTCATCCCAGAAGGGTACCCGCCATATGTCAGCCTGAGCTCTCCTTTATGAGGTGTCTCTTTGGGTATGTGGGGGTCGGGGAGCTGCTTGAGGAGACAGTCTGTCCCTTATAGGAGCTCAAATGCTTTGCTGGGAGCTCTGTTGTTCCATGCAGAGCTGCTGGACAGGTATGTTTAAGTCTGCTGCAGCAGAACTCATAACTGCCTCTTTTCCCAGGTGCTCTGTCCTAGGAAGGTCGGGCTTTATTTGTAAGTTCCTGATATGCTGCTGCCTTTCTTCATAGATGCCCTGACACACATGGAGAGAGTCTAGTCACAGTCTGCCAGCAGAGGTGTTGCTGAGCCATTGTGGGCTCTGCCCAGCTGCTGTGTGAACTGCCTTGAAGCAGTTAGAACTGCCTTGGTATTGATGAACTGCCTCAGCAGTGGCAGACACCCTTTCCCTCACCGAGCTGAAATGTCCCGGGTTCAGCTGCACTTGCTGCAAAACTCTCAATCCAGAGCATTTCAGATTGCTTGTTTTTTGGGAGTGGTACCCTCCAAGCCAGATCAGCTGGCTCCCTGTCTCAGCCCCTTCCCTTTCAGTTGAATGGGTGGCTCTGTCTCCCAGGCATTCCAGGCACCAGTTGAAATGGCCTCCCAGATTTGTGTTGAGTTTCTGTGCACCATCCCGCGGCACTGGTTGAAGCAGCCGTGCTGGAAACTCATGGTGCTTTGCAGCCCTGGAATCTCCTGATCTGTGGGCAGTGAAAACTCATTTGGAAATGCAGTGATCACTCACTCTCTGCATTGTTCTTCTGGGAACTGCACTCCAGAGCTTTTCCTATTTGGCCATCTTGGATACTCCGTCAAAACACCTGTATAAAAGAACATGATATTTACATAAATTAAGACTTAGAATTTTGAATTAGAGAAAAAAAATTAAACTAAAACACTGGGTTATTCATAACTTCTTTCACTAGTATTTCCTATATTCAAACCTCCACTATTGTAGTTAAACCATGTAGAATGACTTTCCAAATCATAATTGCTTATCCAAATAATAAAAAATTAGTTTAATATTTTTTATCAACATAGATGAAAGTTGTAAAAGTATATAGATGCACAAAGCAATAAAAATCATCTCAAGCTTATCAAAGATTATTTAATTTTTTTATAAAAATTATACTTAATGTAAAATGAAATTGAGATCACACTGCCTTGAAATAAGCATTTTTGATTTATGTATCACTAATATTTCAAAATTTGTTACACTTCTATAGTCAAGAATTAGAGTAATCATTTTAATGCATAGCAATTCAAAACAGTTGTTTATTAATAGCTATATTTTCATTGAAAACAATAGTTCTTGTCAATTTTTGACTTTTTTTCCTAATTCATTTCTAATGTATGTGATTTTTTTAAGATCAAAATTCTCATTTCTTTATAATTGTATTTATTCATTTATGCAAAATTATCTCATAGTTTATAGTATACAAGTTATAATCAGCATTTTAAAACACATCTGAGAATCTTTGATTTTCAAATACATGAAATTATTTAGTGCTCTGTATATTCATATTTTTCCTAATATTTTGTTCTTTTACCTTTGCTACCTTTGTTGTTTGTTTTTGGCTTTTGTCATATTGATTATGTTTTCTTGTCTTTCATTAATTCTTTTAGAACATATTTATTTGTTTTTGATTTTTGCTACTAATATGATAAATATAAATATTTAAAATTCTTTTTATAGTAGCTATCCCTCTAGTTAGCCAAGTAAAGAATAAAATAGAATATTTTTATTTTTCTTTACCTAATAGAGTTCAATATGTTATTACTTTTGTCTGCTCTACTAACTCACATACCTTTGGTCTTAATTAGGATAAGTGACATTTCTTACCAGAATATTGTTACGTTATTGTTCTTACATCATATATGCTTTCTTTCAAAAGTAGTGTTGAAATTTACAAGTAAGCTTTACAATATGCTACACGCTATTTTAGTCCACTGTTATTTAGAATAAAGTATTTATTTTCAATGCATTTACCTCTGAATTACCTACTTTTACATTCTTAGTTTCACTGGACCTATAAGTTGAGTACATTTTTGTTAGCATTTAGGTGAAGAATTTTGTTCTAGCCAAATAACCTGTGAGTCCCACTTCTGAAAATGAAGCTGGAGAAGAGACTGCAGGCAGCTTCCTGTTGGAACTTCCATGTTCCCATGGCCAGCTGGTGCTCTCCAGCCTATCTTTTTGCTGGATCTATACCTCTTCTGTGAAGGTCTCTTGTTGCCTTTACAAATAAAGCACTTTATTAGACGTAACCTTCTTGAGTTGTGACCATTGCTCTTGAAATCCCTCCTCTCCCTTATGCATGGGCATCAGTGAGACCCTGGAACACGTGACCTCCCTACTGAAATAGCCAAACGCCACCACCATATGTCAGCATGCAGTGATAATAGGAGAGTAATAACCCAAAAAGGAGGGACCAAATGCAGGAGGGGAATGTGGAGGCTAAAACGATCATCTACCAAGTTGAGCTGTTTGGATTTGAAACTCAGTTACAGTTAAAGCTCTGTGACCTTGTTCAAATTACTTAAACTTATTAAAACTCATTTTCCTCAATTATAAAATTAGAATAAAAGTAGTGTGAAATCTTAGGACAATTTAAAAGGATTAAATAAGATAATATGTATGTATATGTATGGTAATTAGGAGAATACTTGGAACATAGTAAACATGTAAATATTTCAGCAAAATCTAAGCTTCATACGGATAAACACATCTGCCTATTTCATTAGCTACTAAAGCCGTAGTGCCTGAAATAATACTTGGCAAAAAGAAATTGCCTGATATAGGATTTTTAATGAAAGAAATAAATGCTGCTAGTTATTATTATTGTTATTAACACTATCCTGAGAGCTATTATTATTTTTATTACTACAATGGGAGAACTAATTCAATTATTCTTTCTTAGATATACTTTTTTAATGTCAAGAAATTTTAAAGTAATTATTAATTTTAAAATAAAATAAAAATGAAATGCTTACAGTGTAGTGGTTGATTTCATTTCAAACTTCTGGCTAAAATAGCAATGACTGTTTCCAGTCATGTTTATATGTCTTTTTTCAGTTTAAGTAAAATCTATTCTATATTTCATTATTCTGTCCCATTTGTTCTTTATGAAAAGTGATATTTTAAATAAGTATTTTTTAAAAATTCAAATGTTTAAGATTGGCTGTGTCCCTGCCCAGATCTCATATTGAATTGTAGCTCCCATAATTCTCATGCATTGTGGGAGGAACCCTGTGAGAGATAATTGAATCATATGGACAGCAGCACATGCTCATCACAGCCCTCTCCAGGCTGGTGAGGATGTGAAGAAGCTGGCCAGCGACGGGTGGGAAGAGGATGCACAGTGATGCTGACATCTTGTCTACTTTGCTACCAGTGATGAATGGCACGTGGCATGGTGGAGAGCCGCAGTCAAAGATAACTGGTTTCTTCCTGTACTCATGAAAAGAGGAAGTGAGTCCCTTCCCCTACCACAATGTCCTGTACTCCACGGAATAGGTTGAAGATGACGACTCTGTGTCCAGCATCCACATTACTTATGGTGGAGTTCACCATGCCTCCTGCCACAGCTAAGGGCAGGCAGAGCTCACAGGTGAATTCAAACACTTTGGTAGCCAGGCTGCAACCTCTTACACTTGCTTCCACTCTGGCCTCCACATCAATTCCCTAACCCCTTTTAAAATTACCTGTTTCTCCTTTTTCATAAGTTACTCTTCGGAAGCAAGTCACCAAGTACAACCCTCTTTTAAGGGGTGGAGAGATAAGCACCACCTTTTTGAATGGGGAGTACTTAAATAAATTATTTGGAATTTTTCTGTAGGAGAGATGCCTCATCTCCATTTATTTGTTAATGAAGTCACTTGTTTATATCAGGAGGTATTCAGGATATTTATTTTATGATTTGTGTTGTAATCCCAATTTAAGACTTTTGCCCAAATTGTTTCACTTTCAACCTTTTGGAGCTGTTTTGGCTTGACTCCCCTTTTCCTTGGACATACTCTTATCATTTTATCTCTTGAACATTTCACTCTGGGACTCAGAATCTTGTAGATTTTGAGGACGTAGAAGTCTAAACTATTGCCCTCGCACTCTGTCTAAAAGTCTCTTAAAACACCACAGATCGAACTTCCACAGGAGAAAAGAAAATACAGGATTTTGACCTGCTCTTTTACTGGTAGAGGCCAAGAAAGCAATAATCTCTCTAGGTTCCCAGAGGGATTCTGACCCTGAGAAATGTGTGAAAATGTTCAGTAAAGAGGAACAGGTTATTCTAGGAAGGTTTGCTTTGTTCTACTGACCTCAAAGAAACTACAGGAAAGTAACTATAGGAGTGCTATCGTGCAGTAGTTCAGACTTCCATATTCTCTGAATCTGCGAAAGTCTGAGTGCCAGAGTGCAAGGAAATGTTCAAAAGGCAAAATGACAGAGGTATGTCAAAGGTAAGCAGGAGTCGACCTGAAATAGCTCCCAATTGTTCCCAGGCCCTCCATCATCAATCTATTGCCTGGGAAAGCTTGGGAACACAGAGATTTCCTACCACACAAAGGAGGGTCTGCCTCCCACCAGCTTTGGTGTCTCAAGTCTCTAAGGACCCCAACAAACTTACCTAGAGCATGTTTAAGGAAGAAAAAGACAAGTGTGGCTGTACAATAAATGAGGCTGATGTGGGAATACTTCTTATGGCCCAATGATAAGAGCTACAAAGAAAGTGGAATAAAAAAAATTTTTTGAAGTACTACTCGAGAATCAACTAGTAGCATGTAAGGAGCATACAGGAAGGAGCTGAAGTTTAATTTCGGATTCCTAGGTCTTGGAAAATATCACAGAGGTCATACATAATAGACAGGCATCTTCATGGGTACAGATACTAAAGGAAAGAAGGATGTAAAACAATTTTTCAACATACCATGAAGAAAGATGTGATAAAATGTCTTACCACACTTCTAACAGGAAACTATTAATCACCTTGGAAAAATAAGATCTGCCTGGAAGATCAAGTGAGAGAAATATATCACAATACAAAAAGAAACTACAAAGTGATGGAAATTAGAAAAGGAACGTCCTAAATATGGGGAATATATTAAGAAGATCAAACTTGTACAGAACATCAATTCAATTACAGGAGAAAGAAAATAGGTGGAAGAGAATAAAGGAAAGAGAGGGGGAAAAACATAAAAAAATAGAAGTTTTATTATTCTAAGAAGAGTTTAATAATAAAAGAAACACATTAAGTAATTCTGGTAAAAATTCTTCACTTGAAATCAAAAACAATAAAATGAAACCTTAAAGTTTCAATGCAGATATACAAATTATTTATACAGAGCAAAGAAGCGTTATGTCTTTTATTTGAAACATACAACGTTGAGATTGTTAAATTCTTTCTATCTACCATAGAAAAACAAGACTGTAATTCAAAACCCCATTCACACGTAAGATTTCATTCACAGGTCAGAGTGACAAGAAGACTTACGAGGTTAAGATGGATAAAAATACACAAGAAAGAATGGTAAAATAAAGTGAAAACTGGAATGACTAATTCAGCTGAAAGGCAATAGATTGATGGCGGAGGAAAAAACCATGAAGAAGGGCAATCTTGAGTCTAGGAGCTGACAAAATCGAAAGTATCTCATGTACGACAAAATTAATTTCAGGATATGATTTGAATACGAAAAAATAGAAATATTTTAGCAAATATTTACATATTATATAATTCCATACCTCATATATTAATGTGTATTATATAATAATATATATTAACCTCTATGTTGCAAGTTTTTTTAACAAATGATTCCGAAGCTTTAGAATAGAAGTATTACACTAAAAAAAATATAAATGCTTTGCCTGACAAAATTTTCATTAATGAAGATGAAAAATAGATTCGGATTTTTACATCATATAGCATATCAAGTTATTCTTCAAAAAGAGTTCCTACAAATTTGTATTAAAAAGAAAACAATTCAACATAAAAAACATCACATAACAGGAACAAATAATTCTCAAATGAAATTCAAAAGAACTTAAAAAAAAACATGTAAGATGATTCTTAACTTCACTAGCAGGCAATGAAAATAGTCAAATGAATAAAGAGGTCCTAACTTCACCTACCTTGCTAGCAAACATTTTTGTAAAAGAAAATAAAGAGATAATGTCTGTTGCTGTGAATATGCAGTAAAAAAGTTACTGTTACATGTTATTAATAGGATATTTTGGAAATTAGTCTTGTAATAAAACTGAAAATATGAGTGTATAAGTGTGTGTACGCACATGTGTGTATATATTATGATGCTCTTGACATTAAGGAGCAGAATACGTGTATACACATGTATGTTTGTGTATATGCATAGATACACCTATACCTATACACATATATACATACAGATTTAAATATGTGAATAAAAAATAATTAAGTTCATAATCGAATGGGGTCACAAACTACAGACTGCTATTTCTTCCATCATTGTCTTTAGACATGTTTGCTTAGATTGTCACTCCTCGCTTGTTGATATTTTAGAAAGACGTTAAAGTCTGTTAGTCACCTTAAATTATCAGAAGACTACAACTCCTTTTCAGATAACAAAGTCAAGTCCAATTGAAAACCTCCATCTTTCATCATTTTTGGAACAGTTCCAGTTCAGTCCTGACCCTTTGCTCTATTGCCTGCTGTGGAGAAAGGAGGCATGGTCTATCCAGTTATTTTTTTCTCTCTCTCCAGTCTCTCCTCCTGCTCTCTTCACCTGGGAAAGATGGACAAAAGAAAGGTTAGAGAAAAGCGGGGATGGTTTTGTATCACCAGTGCTTTGCAATTCAGCCTTTGACACCTTTTGCGTGGCAGGTATTCAAATGCTTGCCTTCTGGTAAAATGTATCCATGGATCCTTCTGGAGATTTGTGGCATTTGTATACAACAAATGTTAGGAGATGCCTTCAGTGAGCATGGATTTGCTCCTAGATTTACACTCTGCTGCTTATCACTATTGGTCTCTCTCCTCCCAAAATGTTAGTTTTGAAGTAGCTCAGACTCATTTGGCACTTTAGTGTCTATGTATTCCCCGGAGATTTCACACATTGATGACATCCAAAACTGTACAGGTGTAGCTGTTATATTATGACTGTATCAGCCTTCATCCACCTTGTTCCCACTAGCCGCCTACTTTCAAAATTCTCCAGGTGAGGACAGGCCCAGGCACCAGGCACCATTCTCTATCGTGGCATATTCCCCACAACTCCCAGAAATTCTTTGCAAGTTCTCCCAAGAATCATCATCCCCACATTTCATTTCAGTGGCCACACCAAGGTGGGCATATGTGGTTCTGCCAGACAGGAAGAAGCCAGCTGCCAAGAGGCTGATGTTCCCTTCCTGTGGGCCCCGCTAAACTAGGAAGTTCCTCGCTTGGCTTAGTGGAAAACAGTGATCAACGAAGGATGCAATGAAAGATAAACTCACAGTACTCCTCACCCCTGCCAAGACTCCTTCAAACTGTAATTTTTTTAGCTTTCTTCTTATATAAACAATTTTAGAATGATAGAGTGAATATCACAGCACTGCAGTTTTGCTATCTTTTGACAGGCCCCGGAGGGGATATCTGAAAATTCTTACATACTCTCTGAAGCAAGTAAGTGCACTTATCAACTACAATTTTTCAAGACTGGGAGCTCACTCAAACATAAACACAGAAGAAAAATCTCACTCATGTAGGTACATATATACATATTTTGACTCGATTATTGCATAAAATAAAAACACCAATTTATAATGCCAGATATGCAAAGATATAGCAATTTTTTTAAAAACTCGAATTGGTAATTATCTGAATTTTTAAAATTGAGGCATAATTGACTAAATTATGATTTGACAGAATGAAGTATTTTGCTGCTATAAAATACATAGATCAATATCTAAAATAATTTTATAATCCATTTGAAGTGATCAAAGAAAGATATGAAGATATTTGGAGTATGATCCTTTATAAAATGAACAGCAAAAAGAAGAGAATTCCTTTTATGTTTGTACATAATTATATAAACATGAAGAATGGTGTGGAAAGATGGATGCCAGGTTTCTCATCTATTCTGTTGCAGAAAAGGTTGCAGTGGGGAGAATAAAACCTGTTAAAAATAAGAAATAAAATATATATGGTACACGTTAGCAGAAAAAAATATATAAGCTTCTAACTATGACAATACTATAAATATGCAAACACTGTATTTATACAAAGAGTAGAAGGCAAAAAGGATAAATGAAATAATTGATTTTGATTTGAGATTGTGAACTAGCTTAGCTTCAAGTTTTTTTAATTTCAGTAAAGTAGTTGGGGAGAAAATGCCTAGAGTTTGTTTTGTGTAAATATCTATTTCTCATTCTCAGGTTTGTTTTTTTTTTTTCCAGTTACAACTTCACTATAAAATCTCCCTTTTACACCTCAAATTGAAGCACTCTCTTCCTCCCTTAAACTATTTATGGAAATTATGTAGTGCATACTTAATGGAACAATTAAAATAGTTAATCATCTACTCCCTCACTTATTTTTCTTCTTGACCTATATGTATTTTTAATTCTTAACAGAATTTAAACATTGTCATATGACCCAGTTAGATTTTGAATTATTTGTGGTTAGAGAAGCTCTCTAATAAACCTCAGGATTTCTCAGATCTTCCACTGCTTTGCATGTACAGATACCTGCCGTAAAAGTTGCAGGATTAATTGAAGAATGAGATTTTTTGACTTATGGGAGGCAATTGATTTAATTTGTCACTCTATTCCTTTACTCAACAAATATATATTGAATGCCTATTCTTACGAGCACTAGGGCTATTCAACAGGGAACTTACGTATTCATGACATTAAGTAGAGACACAATATAATAGCAAATAATTATGTAAGCAGTGAAGAACAAACCAGGCAGAGCAAGGGGGAAATAAATGATTCTTCCCTTCATGGGTGAAAGAAAAGATTATTTTGAGGAGGCACCCTTTGAACAGAAATCCGACTGTCATGAAGAGTAAAACCATATGGTTGACAGAAAGTATTTCAGACAGTGTTCCAGGAAAGCAAGGAAGCCCCTGTAAGCAAATAGGGCAAATCTGTGGCAAAAGTCAGGTCATGCAGAAACTTCTAGGCTTTAGAACTTTATTCTAACTATGTTAGGAAGTCTTTGGAAGGTTTTTCTTTTTGTTTGTTTTTTTTTGACAGAGTCTTCTTCTGTCACTCAGGCTGGAGTGCAGTGGCACAATCACAGCTCGCTGCAACCTCCACTTCATGGGTTCAAGTGATTCCCCTGCCTCAGCCTCCCAAGTAGCTGGGACCACAGGCACCCGGCACCATGCCCAGCTAATTTTGTATTTTTAGTAGAGATGGGGTTTTTGCTATGTTGGCCAGGTTGGTCTTGAACTTCTGACCTCAAGTGATCTGGCCTCAAGTAATCCCAAAGTGCTGGGATTACATGCATGAGCCAAACTACCATAATCACATATACATTTAAAACTCATTGTCTGGTTGCTGCTGAGAACAGACTACAGGGCACAAGAGGTGAAACAGGGAGAAGAGTGAGGAGGCTATTATGGAAAACCAGCAAGAGTCAGTAGGAGAAAAAATTAAAAGTGGAAGTAGGAAGAAATAATCAGAATTGAAATAATTTCGGGAAAGGCTTGTTCACACACTTTATGTAACATATGAATAATAGAAAAGAGTAAAAAATTATTTCAGCTCTAAGGCTGGGAAACCTGAATGATTGATAGTACTATTTAATAAGATGGGAACATTCAGAGACAGTAAGTTTGGCATCTAGAAGTGAATAATTGTATTCTGAACATTTTTGTGTTTTAGATGAATACCAAACAGCAGTATTAGATAAGCTAACTGCTCTAACACACAACTCTAAAGTATCAGTGGCTTAGACCAATGAGCAATTATTTCCCATTCATATTGTATTCTAATCTAGTTTGGTGATGGTGGTTGGGGCAAAGAGGTCGTTCAGAAATTCAGACTCCTACACTCTTCCCTTCTTCTTCCAGAAAGTTCAGTTATAAATGTTAGTTATTTTGAACAAAATCAGCTATGACTCCAGATGGAGAGGAGTTATAGTGGCCCAGATCAGTTTTCAGAGCTCAGGCAATACAGAAATATGAATTCACTTATGTAAAATAGACAATTCGACATGTCTACCCTTAGAAAACTCTTTGATCATTTTAACCATTAGAAGTCAAACTTCTTCTACCTTGCTTTTCCTTATTTACATCCTCACTTCTCCATCTTCATATTGCTCTTAATTGTTATTATTATTATTTTTTGCTGCTGATGACTCTTTTATTTTTTTTTAAGGTTTTTTTTTTATTTTTATTGTATTTTATGTTTTGGGGTACATGTGATGAACATGCAAGATTGTTGCATAGGTACACACGTGGCAGTGTGATTTTCTGCTTTCCTCCCCTTCACCTATATCTGGCTTTTCTTCCCATTCTGTTGTTATTATTTTAAAAATATACAGCAAAGTTTAACTACAAATTGGTAGCCTTCCTCTCGTTCAGTTACTCAAATCTATTAGTAAGATATTGAACTAACTTTTATTTCATCTCCAGGATCTTGTTTCTAGGTGGCTTTTTTTTTTTTTTCTCAATAGTTTAGTAGAGCTCTCAGGAGGGATGGAAAGGCACATGTAAGTATATGACAATTTTTAATAGTTGTCCTGTCATGTGAAGGAAATAGTCTTTTTTTGAATGAGGAGCTTCGGAATCATAGCAACTTTCATTTATATGCCATATAAGCTATTTGCAAGTTTATAATCTCAGAAGGTACACGCAAGTTCTCAATCTTTTCTCATTGGTTAAGTGAAGGTGTATGAATTAGACAAAGAATATTGCTTCAAGCTTTGCTATGAAATCAATACTCCATATACGCAAATCATAGCCAGGATTTACGGCTGATGGCAAAATAATATCCTGAGGATACTTTCCTCTTCTAAAGGTCTTTTATATGATCTTCTAGTAAGTTGTTCCTATTCTGAATTCAAAGGCTTGGTGAATTATAAGCTCACCTCCCACAACACATAGCCCACGGGCCCCCTGTCAACAGAAAAGAATTCCTAGTTATCTATGAGCATAGAACTTCTCCTCTATCATGGTGAAATGACTTTTATAAGTAATGTTGTCTTCTTTATATTTGGAAAATTTTCCAAGTGTTTATAATAAATGTACATTGTTTGCATAAGTGGAAAAATTATTATTTTATAAAAATACATGTATTTTTCCACTCATTTTGAATCTTAATTACTAGTAGAAAACTATATTTTTAGTCTTTTTTAAACCAAAAATTAGTTAAAATGTAGAAAAAATGTCTATGTCTCCCAGTTTGTGTGTTGAAATATACCTTTAGAAGTATTGAACTTTATAGATCATTTGTTCTTTCTTCTTTGTCTTTATTGTACTGACACATAGATCCTAATAATTTTAAGGTATTTTTGAACCTGGTAAGAAGCCACACAAAAAAATTAATTCACATCTCAACATAAACTTGGTATCAAAAATTCAGTTGTGGCCAGGCATGGTGACTCACGCCAGTAATCACAGCACTTTTAGAGGCAGAAATGGGTGGATCACCATAGGTCAGTAGTTCAAGACCAGGCTGATCAACATGGTGAAACCCTGTCTCTACCAAAAAAAAAAAAATTAGCTGGGCATGATGATGTACACCTGTAACCCCAGCTACTCGACAGGCTGAGACAGGAAAATTGCTTGAACCCAGGAGGCAGAGGTTGCAATGAGCCAAGACTGTGCCACTGCATTCCAGCCTGGGTGACAGAGTGAGACTGTCTCAATATGAAAAACCTGGTAGAGACACAACTAACAAAGAAAATTTGAGACCAATATCCATGATGAACATTGGTGCAAAAATCCTCAATAAAATACTGGCAAACTGAATCCAACAGCACATCAAAAAGCTTATTCATCACGATCAAGTTGGCTTCATCCCTGGGATGCAAGGCTGGTTAAACATATGCAAATATATAAACGTAATCCATCACATAAACAGAACCAAAGACAAAAACCGCGTGATTATCTCAATAGATGCAGAGAAGGCCTTTGACAAAATTCAACAGCCCTTAATGCTAAAAACTCTCAATAAACTAGGTATCAATGGAAAGTATCTCAAAATAAAAAGAGCTATTTAGGACAAACGCACAGCCAATATCATACTGAATGGGCAAAAACTGGAAGCATTCCCTTTGAAAACTGGCATAAGACAAGGATGTGCTCTCTCACCGTTCCCATTCAACATAGTATTGGAAGTACTGGCAAGAGCAATCAGGCAAGAAAAAGAAATAAAAGGTATGTAATTAGAAAGAGAGGAAGTGAAATTGTTTCTATTTGCAGGTGAAATAATTATATATTTGGAAGACCCCATCTTCTCAGCCCAAAATCTCCTTAAGCTGATAAGCAACTTCAGCAAAGTCTCAGAATACAAAATGAAGTGCAAAAATCACAAGCATTCCTATACACCAATAGCAGACAAACAGAGAGCCAAATAATGAGTGAACTCCCATTCACAATTCCCACAAAGAGAATAAAATACCTAGGAATACAGCTAACAAAGGACGTAAAGGACCTCTTCAAGGAGAACTACAAACCACTGCTCACGAAATTAAGAGAGGACACAAACAAATAGAAAAACATTCCATGCTAATGGTTAGGAAGAATCAAGATCATGAAAATGGCCATACTATCCAAAGTAATTTACAGATTCAACACTATCCCCATCAATCTATCAATGACCTTCTTCACAGAACTGGAAGAAAAACAAACCTTAAACTTCATATGGAACCAAAAGAGAGCCTGCATAGCCAAGACAATCCTAAGCAAAAAAAAAAAAAAAAAAAAAAGCCTGAGGCATCACACTATCTGACTTCAAACTATACTATAAGGCTACAGTAATCAAAAGAGCATTGTACTGGTACAAAAGCAGAAATATAGACCAATGGAACAGAACAGAGGCCTTGGAGGCAACACCACACACCTGCAACCATCTGATCTTTGACAAACCTGACAAAAACAAGCAATAGGAAAAGGATTCCCTATTTAATGCATGGTGTTGGGAAAACTGGCTAGCCATATGAAGAAAGCTGAAACTGGATCCCTTCCTTACACCTTATACAAAAATTAACTCCAGATGGATTCAAGATTTAAACATAAGACCTAAAACCATAAAAACCCTGGAAGAAAACCTAGGCAACACCATTCACGACATAGGCATAGGCAAGGACTTCATGACTAAAACACCAAAAGCAATGGCAACAAAAGCCAAAATAGACAAATGGGATCTATTTAAACCTAAGAGCTTCTGCACAGCAAAAGAAACTATCATTAGAGTGAACTGGCAACCAACAGAATGAAAAAAATTTTTTGCAATCTACCCATCTTACAAAGGGCTATTATCCAGAATCTACAAACAACTTCATCAAATTTACAAGAAATAAACAAACAACCCCATCAATAAATGAGCAAAGGATATGAACAGAAACTTTTCAAAAGAAGACATTTATGCAACCAATAAACATATGAAAAAGAGCTCATCATCATTGGTCATTAGAGAAATGCAAATCAAAACCACATACCATCTGACAGAAGTTAGAATGGCAATCATTAAAAAATCAGGAGACAACAGATTCTGGAGAGGATGTAGAGAAAAGGAATGCTTTCACACTGTTGGTGGAAGTGTAAATTAGTTCAATCATTGTGGAAAAGAGTGTGGCTATTCCTCAAGGATCTAGAACTAGATCCTTGATTGATTCAGCAATCCCATTACTGGGTATATGGCCAAAGGATTATATTCATTCTGTTATAACAACACATGCACATGTACGTTTATTGTGGCACTGTTCACAATTGCAAAGACTTGGAACCAATCCAAATGCCCAAAAATGATAGACTGGATAAAGAAAACATGGCACATATACACCATGAAATACTATGCAGCCATTAAAAAGGATGAGTTCATGTCCTTTGCAGGGACATGGATGAAGCTGGAAATCATCATTCTCAGCAAACTGACACAAGAACAGAAAAGCAAACACTGCATGTTCTCACTCATAAGTGGGAGTTGAACATTGAGAACACATGGACACAGGAGGAGAACACACACTGGGCCCTGTTGGGGGGGGGCTAGGGGAGGGATAGTAGGGGGTAGGGGTATTAGAGAGGGATAACATTAGGAAAAATACCTAATGTAGATGATGGGGTGATGGATGCAGAAAACCACCATGGCATATGTATACCTACATAAACAAACCTGCATATTCTCCACATCTACCCCAGAACTTAAAGTATAATAAATAAAATTTTAAAAGTCCAATTGTAGAATTAATTGCTGTTTCAGGATTTGGAGAAAATCAAAGTATTTCTAAAAGCAACTTAAATAAAATTTGCTTCTGTTTTATTCATTCCTTATTTTTATTAGGAAAAATACATTTTTGTGAAAATATTTTGTGTTTACCATATATTTTGTTTTTATTTCAGGGATTTGTTTCTAAGCATCAGGTATTAGTGAGGGGTAAGTGAAGTATTAGACTGAAGCATATAATAATAGATGCTTTAGAGAAATAAATTTTTGAATTTAAGGCTTGCTTGTCATTTTCAAAAATAAAGTTACCAGTAATACCAAAATATACATCCTATGTTTCACATACATGTAATATATATATAGAGAGAGTCAATCATAAAAGAATATTTTATGTTAATGTCTCTTAAAAGCCAAAACTTATACCATATACCCAGAGATCAAATCATAGGACTATATAATACTTTCCTCCACCCACACCTCACCACTACAATTCTAAAGGCCTTGATATGGTTTGGCTGTGCCCCCACCCAAATCTCAACTTGAATTGTATCTCCCAGAATTCCCATGTGTTGTGGGAGGGACCCAGGGAGAGGTAATTGAATCATGGGGGCAGGTCTTTCCCATGCTATTCCCGTGATAGTGACTAAGTCTCATGAGAGCTGGTGGGTTGATCAGAGGTTTCTGCTTTCCTTCTCTCTCATTTTCTCTTGCTGCAGTCAAGAAAGTAGTGTCTTTTGCCTCATGCCATGATTCTGAGGCCTCCCAGCCATGTGGAAGTGTAAGTCCAATTAAATCTCTTTTTAGTCCCATTCTTAGGTACATCTTTATCAGCAGCATGAAAACAAACTAATACAGGCCTATTTTCTGTACATTATCTTACCCAATACATGATGTCCACTTTTTAAACAAAAGTCACAGAGAGACAAAAAACATAGTGTGAAGAGATTGAAGAAGAATCGGAATAGTCAGATAAAGTAGGCTTGTTTGATTTAACAGACCAGGAATTTTAATCAATTACGAATAGTATGCTCAGGGATTTATTGGATAAAATGACAACATACCAAATAATAATAATAACAATATAAGCAAGGAGATGGAAATTCTAAGAAAGAATAAAAAAACTAGATATCAAAAACACTATAAAAACAAACATTGCCTTTGATGAGTTCATTAGTAGAGTGAAGATACTCAAGAAAAACCATCTGACTTCAGGATATGACAAGAAAAACTTCCAAAACTAAAAGGAACAGAAAAAAAAAACACTGAATTAAAAAAAAAGCAGATTATCTATGAACTGTGGTACAACTTCAAAGCTGCTACACACTGTTTGCTTCCCAATACAAGAAGTACAGGATAAAGCAAAACTATGGAGACTGTGCAAGTATCAGTGGTTGCCAAGAGTTAGTAGGGAAAGAAGGATGAATAGGCAGAATACGGATTATATTTTGGGCATTAAAACTATCTTGTATGTTACCATCATGATGCATACATGTCATGTATACATTTTCAAAACTCATAAAATGTGCAACACCAAGAGTGAACCCTAATGAAGAGAATGATCTTTGGATGATGATGTGTCCATGAATTTTCATTGACTGTAACAAATATACCACTGTGCATGGGGCATTGATAGTGGAGGAGGTTGTGCATGTGAGGGGAAAGGGGATCCCCAGCAACTCTTTGCACTTTCCACTCAATGTTGTTGGAACACTAAAATTGCTCTTAAAAAAATAAAGTTTACTAATTAAAAAATTAAACTAAACAACGACTATCTTTTAAAAAGAAAGCAAAGTGCCATTACCTGCATTAAATAATATCCTTTTCCATATATGAGAGCCATAATCATTGCTTCAAAGGGAATTAATAAGTTATGAACACTATTTTTTTTGACAGGCTGGAGTGCCATGGCTCAATCTCGACTCACTGCAACCTCCACCTCCCAGGTTCAAGCAATTCCTCTGCCTCAGCCTTACAAGAGGCTGGGATTACAGGAACCCGTCACCTCGCCCAGCTAAAATTTGTATTTTTAGTAGATATGGAATTTCACCATGTTGGCCAGGCTGATCTTGAACTCCTGACCTCAGGTGATCTGCCCACCTCGGTCTCCCAGAGTGCTGGGATTAAGGCGTGAGCTACCACCCCCAGCCCTACAAATGCTATTGAGACATCAATATTTCCAGTCAAAGACTGAAAGTTCCCATTGCCAGAATTCATATCTTAAACATTTCCTTGAGCAGTACATGAGCAAGCTTAACAGGAGACGGGCAAACAGTAGGACTCGTGTTTGACTTTTCTTCGTATTTGTACTGACACAAACATCTAAAGTCACAGCATGTCCCTAAGACTAATGAAAAGTTCTTTACTTCCTGAGGTAGGTAGTTGGATGTAAATATATTTAATGCCCTTAATATAGATTTCAAAATTACTTTAAAAGTTACTTACAAAGTTATTTGACTTCAGCTGAGGATTTTACAAACTGGTGTGGAGCCTGAGATTCTGAATTTCCAACAAGCTGCTGCCACCAATAGGTGGAGCATATTTCTATAGTAAGTAGCATAACCAAGTTTTTAAAAGTGTGGTCTAAGGGTAGCCTACATTAGAAACGCCTGTAGTAGCCATTAAAATTTAGATTCCAGGGTTTAAAACCCATTGAGTTGTAAAAGAATCTGCATTTTAGATAAGTGCTCATGTGATTGCCATGTATATATATATTTGAAACCCCAAACATGTCTAAATAACTTGAGTTGGTACTAATCTATAGTCTCCCCAAACTCCTATAGATTCAGTTTTTCACTTTTTTCCAAGTCATATATTAAACTGCCACTTTGAAATAACTTTACCAAAAATCAGCTATTATAACATCACTTAAACTTTAAAAGACTTATAAAGTCAGATCAAGTGTTTATATATTATTTGATTTATGGTGCTATTTAATTTTTCTGTCACCTCATGAATTTCAAATGCAAAGAGAGGGAATATCTTTGCTATTGCCACAGGCAGTATTTTGATTTGCAACCCTGGTATCTAAACCTGTTGAGAACTATTGTGTATCTTTATTGTGGCTTGTCTCTTATTTAGGAAATTATTTGAAGAATAAAAAGCAAACTTTGTAATAATAATATCCCACTTATTAGGAACTCTGCCTTCAGGCAAATACTACTTTTCAAACCCTGTCCAAAAACCCAAAAGTCAGGATCTCAGAAACAGAAATAGATATCCAAAGGCCCCTGAACACACACACACACACACTTATATTTGTTTTATATATTTTTTGTCACTAGGACTTAATTATATTAATCACGCAATGCATATTTCCTTTTAGTTTATTCTAGAAGTTACATATTACTTTGGGGAGGGCAAAATATAAAACCTCAGGTACCATTACAGATAGGAATAAAAGCCAAATTAAAGTAGATGTAAAAGTTAACAGCTCTAAGTAAAAAGGTAAACATTTTAAGGTCTCAAGAGTTTGTTAAAATTATATATTGTTTTTGCAGTTTAAGAATAAAGGAACAGTCATGTTAGTTCAATTTTTAAAAATGTAAAACCCAAATTAAAGCAGATGTAAAAGTTAACAGCTCAAAGTGAAAAAGTAAACATTTTAAGGTCTCAAGAGTTTGTTAAAATTATATATTGTTTTTGCACTTTAAGGATAAAGGAATAGTCATGGTTAGATCAAATTTTTTAAATTATTATTTATTTTACTTTAAGTTTTGGGTACATGTGCAGGATGTGCAGGTTTACTGCATAGGTAAATGTGTGCCATGGTGGTTTGCTGCACCTGTCAACCCATCACTTCGGTATCAAGCCCAGCATGTATTAGCTATTTTTTCTGATGCTCTCCCTCCCTGCACACTAACCCCTGACAGGCCTCAGTATATGTTGTTCCCCTCCCTGTATCCCTGTGTTCTCATTGTTCAGCTCGCACTTATAAGTGAGAACATGAAGTGTTTGGTTTTCCGTTTCTGCATTAGTTCGCTGAGGATAATGGGTTCCAGGTCTTTCCATGTTCCTGCAAAGACATTGTCTCGTTCCTTTTCATAACTGCATAAAATTCCATGGAGTATGCCACATTTTCTTTATCCAGTCTATCATTTATGGACATTTGGGTTGATCCCATGTCATTGCTATCATGAAGAGTGCTGTGATGAATATATGCATGAATATATGCATGATGAATACAAAATAATGATTTCTATTCTTTGGATATATATTTAGTAATGGGATGGCTGGGTCAAATGGTATTGCTAGTTTTAGATGCTTGAGGAGTCTCAACAGGGCATGTGACATGGGCTATCAGAATTTCATGATAGCATCTCAATTTGGTGTGACATGAGAATCGTGGTAGAGAAAGGAGTGCCAGGAGGCCAAGTTGTGCTCCACCACCTCTCGCATTGCTGGGACTCATTTTCAGCCTCACGGTGGATGTGTGTGATCCTGTCCTAGAGGATTCACATATGTGAGAGCTATGGACAGCCCTCCGTGTGTGATTAGCATATGTTAGACTCACAAATAAGCTGTATTGTGAAAATAATGAGCCACGGAAGGGGGTTGATGTGGGAGTAAATGCAGCCTGTGCTGAAGATTAGAACTAGAAATGGGAACTCATCACAGAGACAAGGAGGCAACCAGCCTTGTGGAAATAAACAATTCACATTGGCAATAGCAAGAGCAGGATTGTGACAAGGATACCACAAACCCCACAGTGGACATGGTGCAGGTGAGAAAGAGCACGGACTGCACCAGGAAGGTGACAGGTGGGAAGAGACAGGAGATCCGAGAGATGCTTGGGGGTAGAATCGACAGGTGCTGAATCCCAGACTGAGGAGTTGAAAGTACATTTTGAGAGTAATGAAAGCATTATTGCAGATTTTGCAAGAAGAGAGTGAAAAGCTATTAGATTTGTTTTTAATCTCGTTATGTTAGGGATAACAAAGAAGGGCTGATCTGTATTCTCCTACGACAACAGTACCCTGCAGTGGTCAGGGACTCATGGAGACTTGCTGCTCACTATAGGAAGGAGCTCTGAAGAGAGAAGAATAAGAGAGCATGTTAAGTGCACTATCACCTACATGTGATCAACGCTGGATATGTCTAGATGTCTAAATGAGGTTGAAGAGGCCAAGTCGGAAAGCATCAGCATCCTTAGTACACTGTGGGCAGGAGCTGGTTTTTTGCATGAAGATGAAAATTTTATCTTCAAGATGAGCATTGGATTCCAGCGTTTCCAGAAATGAGATCTCACATCCCACTGAAGCATTCACAATGTGGAGCTGACACAATATTTTTTATCACCTGAACTTTCACAATGATATCATACATATTTTTGTTCTGTCATTCTTTAAATCCAGCATCATCAGAGTGAGGGTTAGGGACTAATCACATAAAGGAGCTAAGGCAGTATGAATGGTGATGAGGAAGGGGTCGAGCTGGGCTCTTGGCTTTCAGATCTGTTATCCAGTGCCTATTTAGGGAGGGCCACAGTACAACATGTGCCACTGTGCGTTGCTAGTGTTGTGATACGTTGGAAGAGCTCTTCTGAAGTGCACACAAGCATTTTATTTCAGACATCTTTAGGATGTTTTCAAACTGAAACCAGTACTCTTTCTTCTGAATAATTTACATGGGCTATATAATACCACCTACTTAAAAAGCAAAAGAAGATTCATTATAAAAATTCTCACAGTCATAAATATTTGTAAGCCACGTAAATGTCCAGCAATGTGCATACTTAAGATAATTATGGCAAATGCACCAAGTATAATATGACAAAACCATTAAGGTAATCTCTGGGCACACTGTGTTTCAGTACGAAAGTTGTTCTGCAATGCTATTTATTAAATAAAGGTTATAGAATGGTAAACATTCGGGTGTTTGAACATACATGAATATACTTGTGTAAGAAAAGACAGGAAGAGGATCCATACATGATAGACAAATTACAGTATTAGAAGCTGTTTTTCTGGTTTTGAAATCCCATATTATTTTGGTGGAAGCAAAATTTAAAATACAGATCAATATACCAATCACTGTCTACAGCTGGTGTGGCATCTGTACATACAAGACATCATTCCGTCTTTGCAGGAGGACACATTTTGAGCAAGCACTCACTGTCTGTGGGTTGCGGATGTTGTATCTTTTTAGGTCCTTCAACTAAAATGGTCTTAAGTGGATTCTGTATTGAAAGGTTAATTTTTCACTCATGCCGTCTCATTATTTCCTTTTGTTCTGGAGAGAACACCAGTACTAGGAAGTGTTCTGCCAGGGAGTACTGTCCTCAGGGAAAGTAGTGCCTGTAAAAGCACATTAATTTTATAGTGATTACAGCTGCCCAGTGGCTTACCTTACTGGAAGTCGATTATACCTTTCACTTAAGCTGATGGTACTCTCTGCTAATCTCTTGCTCTGATCCCTGCAAGCCCCTTAGATTCAAGTTCGGATCTCACTTCTCCTGCTGCCTGGCTTTGTGCCTGCCTGACTCTAACGTGGTGGGAGGCTGGTGCAGCTCCCAGGCATTGGAAATGGCTGATTTAGCTAAGCCCCAAAGTTTGCTGGGACTTCATCCTTCCATGCTGAGGAGCGTGTTTAAAAATTACTTGATACAATTGGGTTAAAAACTATTTTTCAAAATCAATGCCAAGGCATCATATCATATCTGGAATATTATTTTTGAAATTTTATCCAGGAGGCATGGAACCTATTGTGCTATTCTGTGCCCTAAAACAAATATGTACCTATATTGAAAAGGGACCCTAATACAAGGGACTGTCTATTTGTAGTGGATCCTATAAGAACAGGCATTGGCATTATCATCCAGAAATCAGTTTGACAAATACCACAGCCTGATAAAAAGAATAATTATCCATTATCTCATCATTAAGTCTTAATATAATGTATATTTTGATAGATTAAGAGTCTGTGTTGTGAAATGATTACAGTAAGGTGAAATAGAGTCTCAGGACAAAAGTTCAATGGTTTTCTGAATGATAATCTGATAAAGTATGGCTTAGGATGAAGTTACTAATTAATTGTAATGCATATTTTGGAGTGTTCTCTTTACCAAGAGATGTAATGGGCTCTCCTTGGAGAGAGGTTTGCCATCTTCAAACTGGAGCTGTTTCCTTGCTGATAGGTGCATTGTTTGGGTATGAGTAGCAATGAGAGGAATCTGATCTGTATATAATGAAGAAATGTTAAAGAAAAGGAATTGACATTTTACACTAAATTTAGACAAATTCCAATTGATTATTGCAGTGAGCTAGCAGGTGGCCCAGTCCTGACACTGAAAGAGTAAAGCTTAAGTCTGAGTCAGGATGGGACTGTGTACTAGCTGGGTGACTTCCAGCAAGTCACTTAACTTTTGGATCTTACATTCACCTTCTGTTGCACTTAAATGGTAATAATTTCTCTATTTACAACATGAGCTCATTGGGATAATCAAATGGAATATGTCTAAGACATCAGTTTGACATATAAAATCAATATCATATATATGTGTGTATATATATATATGTATGTGTGTGTGTGTCTGTGTGTGTGTGTCTGTGTCTATATATATATATATATATATATATATATATATATTATATTGGACATGTTGCCCATTAGTAAAATATAAAATCCTTGACTTGCCCTGCAAAGCCCTTCACATTTAGAATAAAACAGCTTTAAATCTGATTGTCATCAAAACTAGCTTATTCTCCTAAATTTGAATTGGTTTATTTTCTTGCAATTGGTTTATTAGAAAATTCAAATAGCAGACTAAATAACAGTGATTTACTTTTCTAAGACAATGCAATGGTAGTCCAAGGGTGTCAATGATGTTTTGTGACCCCTGGTTCTCTTACAACTGACACCTTTGTTCTTTCATGGACAATTCCTAGACATCATGTTCAGGATCTAGGCAGGAGGAGGCAAAAGGAAGAGGGAAAAATGCCAGCTGGGGCTCACTCTTTCCTTGGAAAAGTAATACTCTTAGCAGTGCCCTATAGTAGAACTCTCTGCATATGACAATGTCCAGAAAGTACTCCACACTCATCTTAGCTGCTGACAAGGATTTTTTTTTTAATTTATTTTCCTTTTACAGAATCTTTGAATATGGAGGTGATAGAGATGGTAAGGAGGTTGAAAACCAACGTGGGGTCAGCACAGAGAATTCAAAAAAAGAGCTTCTTGCCCAGTGTATGAAATAGACAATGAATAAAAGTTAATAAATTTTTTGAAGATTTTTGGTGATGGCAAGATGCTAATTTTTGCCTACTTTAATAAGTTTGTTCAGAACCAGGCTATGACTAAGTAAAAATTATTATTTTTGCTTTCTTTTTTTTCATATTTGATCAGAGTAGATCAGATAGATGGTTTCTCTGTTAACAGAGGTTATTCTCATTTGCAAGTCGATAGTATTCATGCCCTATTCTATGTTTCAGAGAAGTTTTTAGTCCCTAGAGAAAATCACAATGTCCTGATTTTAATTCACTTTAAATTACTCAAATTGTCCATGTAAAATAATTTTCTATACTTACTTGTATGTATTTTCCCTAAACAGAAAATTGCCATTCCTGCTTTTCTTGGATTTTGTGTCTATCTGACATACAGAGAGATGAGCTTCTGGTCACAATTTAATCCATGAAGGGGGCACCATTTTCAGAAAAAAAAATTATATATATATATATACACACACATACATACATACATATGCCTTTTGAGTTAACATGTAGCAGCATGGAGGCCAGTAATTGAACTGCTGATCCTGCCTGCCAGTCCTGGAGAACACAGGGTCACTAGGACCCTGTGGCTTTCCTGTCTGGCTTGTAGAGGGGCTGTTGGGTTAACTCTACTTGAACTCAGTTGGGATTGGATTCAGTAGTCAGTAAAAAACTAAATGATTTAATGAGAAGAAAGGAGTGTTAAAAACATGGCGCATACAAACCACTTCAGTAGAGATGAATGCTTTTGAACCTTAATCAGCTATTAGTAATCAGCTATTAGATTTGAGCTTACTGTGGGACAAAAACACAAAAACGCAGGAGAGAATCCACTTAGGGGTGCAATATGGTATAGGGGTGAAAGAGAGGCACAGAGCTGATTTTAAAGACAGAATCTCTTAATCTGACTTCCCACATGCACACACAATACTGTGATGAAGTAGCTTAATTCACAGACTGCTGTTTCAGCTGCACAATATGTATGACAAAACCACCTTCATTCTGGGGTGAAAGTCATGATATATATATACAAAGCTTTTCAACTCATACCTGAATAGCAGAACTCCTTAATATATTACCACAATGAACCACTATTGTTATTATTTTTATTGTTATTAGCTAATGAGCCAGGGAAAACCATTCCAAGGATATCTCTTCCCTATTTCTCCAGACTATCATCGATAACACTAGTTTTATTTTTTTCCTTTTCTTTTGGGCCTTCATTGCATCTAGTTAGAGCTTTTTCTGTTACTAGGTACCACTCAGGTTCCACCTGGCAGTTGACCTTAAATAGATAAACAGCTTTTTTGTTAGCAAAATAGCTTGCCTCTACATAATGAACATGATGCATTATACAAGGGGTCTTCATAAAGTTTGTGGAAATTTCTAATGCAAAAATTATATGTGGAATTCAAAAAGTATTTGTACCAAAATCAACTCATATTGTTATCACATATCTGAACAGGATTGAGTTTGAGGCACTAAGAAGGATGAGACATCAGTTTGAAAAGAGCCCCTATCAAAGCAACATTAATTCTGATAAAATGGAAGCAAGAACAAACATCAAATTTAGGTGAAGCTTGAGCAGAAGAATGGTGAAATCACTGATGCTTTATGAAAAATTTATGGGGATGTGGTGCTCCCCTGACAAAATCAACAGTATACAAACAGATAACTAGCTTTAAGCAGGGAGGAGATGATGGTGAAGATGAAACCCACAGTAACAGACCATCATATCAATTTGCAAGAAAAATAATAATCTCGTCATTGCCCTAATTGAAGAGTCCTGAATGTTAACAGCAGGAAAGGGCCAACCCCATGGACATCTTGATTGGTTTAGGTTTTACAATCTTGACTAAAAAATAAGAATTCAGCAAACTTTCCACTTGACAAATTTCAAAACCATTGCACCCCGATTAGCTGCAAACAAGAGCGGAGCTTTCAATGGAAATCTTACACAAGTGACATCAAGATCCTGGACCATCGTGGTCTCTGGGGATTTCTTACAGGAGGTAAAACATGACTTTCCCAGTACCATCCTGGAGACAGAGCACAAAGCATTGGCTACCAAGAGCTGGAAGTGGTCCAGTCAAAGCAAAAGTGGAAAAGATGAGAACAAATGTCACGGTAACCATATTTGGGGATGCTCACCACATTTTGCTTGTTGACTTTTTGGAGGGCCAGGGAATGATGACATTGACTTATTATGAGATTGCTTTGGCAAAGTAGCCAAAACTGTAGCAGACGGCCACTCAGGAAAGCTGCCAGAGAGTTATTTCCCAACACAGCAATGTTCGTGCTCCTTCCTCTCACCCAACAAGGGTAACTTGGCAAGAGTTTCACTGGGAACTCATTAGGCATCCACCTTACAGTCCTGATTTGGCTCCTTCTGACTTCTTTTTGTTTCCTAATCTTAAAAAGTCCATAAAAAACATTCCTTCATTTAATAATGTTCGAAAGACTTTATTGATTTAGTTAAATTATCAGGACCCTCAGTTCTTGATGGATGTACTGAATGGCTGGCATTACTACTAAAAAAAATGTGTATTGAAGTCGATGGAGCATATATTGAGAAATAAAGTTTATATATTTTATTTTTACCTTTTAATTTCATTTTTCCATACACTTTTTGAGGTCCCTTCATATTTTCCCATCTATGCCCGAGTATATGAAGATACGTTAGAGAAAGAAAAGTCTGTGTTTATAAACCACTTCATATATTATCATAACTGAACATTATACCCCTTCTGTGAGATAGGCAAGAAGGAAATTTTTTGTTCTGTTGTTGTTTTTATCAAAGATAACTATGCCATCAAAAACACTCGGCTGATGTTCCATAATCAGCAAGTGGGCAAATAAAATCCTAAACCCTCATCTGACGTATATCAGAAGTTCTTCCTCTCACTCTGTGTGGCCTCTTTGTACAAATTTGTAGATTTATACTTTCTATGAAGGAGAGAAATTCTAATAGCTATTATCAAAAAATAGTATTTATAAATGGAAAGATAGTGTCTGATGTATGATATGTTATAAAGGTATTGGCCAATATGGGGCATATTTCTAAATGTAGAGTTTAAGTTCTATGAGAAGCTGGAAACTGATTTTTCATTGCAATATACTCAGGACTTACAAGGTGTCTACCACATGATGGCCACTGAGTATCTCCTGAGTGAAAGAATCAATTGCCTGTGGCTTTTTGAACAACTATAGGAATCTTGCAAGTTACCTCTCTTATGTTGAGCCTACTGGTTATCTACAATCATTTTGACACCTAAAATATGTCAAGTAAAAACCCCTCCTAGAAGTAATTATTTAAAAAGTACATTCTCTGGGGGCTTTGGGAGTGAAGAAAAACTTTCTCTTGTCTGAAGGTTTTATATTTAAATATTTGCAATGGCTTCTTGAATTCTGATTACTTACATTAGCTAACAAAACTATATTCTCCTATACGTTTCTTACAATTTTTTTTTTTTAAAAGAAAAGCAGAATCTCTTTTGGCAAGGTCTTTTAATGTTTCTGCGTTCTATCCCGTTCTTCCCTCTTTATAGGGTAATAGACAAGAAAGAGGATTAACAGCACAAGATTTATTTCCTACAGTTCTTTTATTCTGCTCTTCAAATGGCAGGTTTAAAGTGACGAGATCTGCTAAGCAACATTTTTAGTCATTATTATATATATTATATATATTTATGTGTATATATACATATATGATGTAAAATTTGCTCATTTAAGTCCAATTAAAGAATTACACAAGTATTTAAAAAATAAACTTTTTACAGATACATTCTTCAAAATACGTTTCATTATTCAAAAGCACAAATATCATTTTAGCATTAATTTCTTAACATCTACTAGGAAGAAAATACTTGGTTTAGTATCAAGTAGCCTGCAGAAGTAAATGAAAATGAAATAACTACTTAGAACTGTATTAAAACTATATTTTGATGTTCTGTGACATTTGCACATTTTTTAATTTACATAAATTTATTGGATACAAGTGCAATTTTGTTACATGTATACATTGTATATAGATCAAGTCAGGGCTTTTAGGGTGTCAGTTACTCAAATAATACACACTGTACTCATTAAGTAATTTCCTGTATAGGGAATTATTTGAAACTTTGTATAATGATTTGTGTCTAGTATGGTATTCCAGGATTCAAAGCAATTTATATGTAGTAAACACAGTTTAAAGCAAGCTGATGTCACGGGACATTTTTGAATGGGAGGACAACTGAGAATAACTGGCATCCGAAGTTAATCAACAATACAACTTCTTACATTTTATGGCATGTATGTTTAGTTTTAATGGCAGACACAGGAAGCAAAGATTTACATTATTTTGGAAACTTCATTTAGTTAAGGCAGATTCCCCAAAATTACATTTCTCTAAACTTTCTTCTATGCCAGTTTTTTAATGTGTCCCCAGAGTCCTGGGATGTTCTTCAGGTCCTTGACCCTGGGTTTTCACCAGAGAGAGCCTAGCATTTATTGGTAGTAATGCTTTATAAAGTTCAATATAAAATCAGTTTATTGAAGAGAAAACAGCATTTGCTACAATTTAGCAACTCTTTTAACTGCCATATTCACTCTTCAGGTAATCAATCACTGTACCCTCTTGTTTTTGTTTGCTAATAAAAATCTTTCTGATTACATACTTTTAAAATATTTGATAAACTTCTTTTTAAAGTGCAGGACCATCAACAATGTTTAATAATGGCATAATCAGACATCAACTTTAATTATATAATTAACTCAAAATCCTTTTGAAATGTAATACCCTCTCAAAGGGTGTTGGTTCTTAATCAATAGTGATGTGATTGAATGATCTTCCAACAGAGGGGATAAGAGATGGCTTAGGGTTAATGCTAAAATAGCAGCAGAAAGTAGTCAAATTCCAAACCCTGGTGTGAACTTTTGAAAGGACAGGTTCAATTTCAGGCTATCTTAGCCTCACAAGAATTGTAATTATCTAAAATTAAAATAACAACTTTTAGCATTACAAATTGATTGTATGTGAGGGGCTTAACAGCTATAGAAGCAAAAATGACCTGACTATAATTTTCATTAACTGAATAAAGTGTTAGTGTGTGAACATCTAGCAATCGAATTCTGTTTTTCATTAATGTCATTTAGAATTCACTTCTTAGTCAATAAAAATGAATTTTTTCACCTTTTTATTTTTTGTTTTTTAGATTCAGATTAAACAGGTTTATAGTCAAGACTCTCTCAGTATTTTATGTAAGATACAAGACTTTTTCTTCATGTAGCCTTGGTAAATTTCAAGCTATGCATTTGATTATTTCTAAATGTTTGGTCCCCAGTTGCTCCAGGGATTAAAAAATACTTATATTTTTAGATTTTAAAAGTATATTCATGACTATTTTATGTATTTTATATTTTTATGCTGATAAAGATTAAAACCTACAGCACCTACAATGCTCTAAACAGTCTCCCGAAGCTCCTCAACCTATCCAATGCATCCTACCATTTTTATTGGCATAAACATGTAACATTACTCTTTCCCAGCATTTCCTATTCCTGTCTTTGCACTCCTTTGCACTTTTGTTGTCTGAGTTACAGGTTTTTATATTTTCAAATCTGGGTACCATTGTCCATCATGAGTTATGCACAGGAATATAATCTCCATGAAATCAACTTTTTAAAAAAAATTTTGGAGTCTAAGAGAAGGCTGGTAGATGACAGCTCCCCCACAGATATCTTTAGATATATACAATAATCATATTTTCTACTCATTTTCACCAGCATAATGCTATTATTTAGAAATTATTATACAGTGGAAATATACCCAGTAAAGTATCAGTCCTTGAGAAAAACAAACTTTTATTTGCATGTGTTCAGGGACCGAAACCAGGGCCCCTCCACGTATTAGTTAATAGTTGAATATTTGCTAAATAAATAAAATACTAT
This sequence comes from Cacajao melanocephalus, assembly GCA_963573385.1. Classification (NCBI taxonomy): domain Eukaryota; kingdom Metazoa; phylum Chordata; class Mammalia; order Primates; family Pitheciidae; genus Cacajao; species Cacajao melanocephalus. The sequence goes on from CAUYLG010054221.1 coordinate 38,540, forward strand.
AAAATACAAATTACATTTACCTGCCGTTTGCATATAGAAATACATTCATCCTCTGAATTATGAATAGTGAATTATGCTTAGCATCAGAAACAGATAAATCCTCTCTTGAGGAAAAAATATTAATTATTTAAAATATTTAAATATTTTACCTCTGGCCATGAGTCCAACTGCTATGCTGTTTCATACTCGTGTGATAACCCTTTATTTTATATCATTATTATGTTTAGAAATAATGGATGTGGTACTCAAAGATACATAAGCGTATAAAGTACGATGCCTGAACTATAGAATTTATAACCATCGCAGCTACATAATTCTTCCTGCCTTGGGCACTTCCAGGCTCTGGTGCCATAAACTTCTCCAGCTTTAATCACTAATCAGGGTTCCAAGCTGGAGCCAGCTGGAGATGACTTGAGGACTGAGGACCCAGGGAGGCCAAAAAGGAGAACAGGAGGGAGACTGCTAGCGTGATTAGACCACACCTTCCATGTTCACCGTTAACCGTGGTTTTCATTAAAATTTCTCTCCTTGCAAAGAGAAAAACAACAGAGCATACCATTTTAAGGGCTCCTTTTGTAATTAACCAGTTTTATTTTTAAGATGTTGGGGGGAATGTCTATACTTTTTCTTTTTTCTCAGGAAAATGCTCTGCGGAGTGAGTCTGGAACCTACTATGTTTCTGAGATGGGGTTAATTAGTGAGGTAGACAATGGAGAAAAGACAAGAGCATTGTACTTGCTTGGGATAATGGCTGAGCAAGGCTGAAATGTGTATGAGGGAGAAGTAGCTTTACATTTTCTCTCGAGATATATATATATATATATCGAGATTATATATATATATATATCTCGATATATATATATCTCTCTCGATATATATATATATATATATATATATATATATATATGTATCTTAACAACTTAGATTGGGTTCAGATCAGCTGACTTGGCAGAATATGATAAGAAGAATATCCTTGGCAGTTTACTTGAAAGAAGAGAGAATGGGGCCACATGATTACGAGTCTTTCATTCCATACATATTGACAGCTATGAAAGGACAAAGACATTCTTCTGAAATTATTTAAAGACGGTTACTAATTACACATAAGTTGGAAACTAAGTACTTTTTCCAGTTTTTTATTTTTCACATGATTATTATGAATAAATAATTTTAGAAAGCCATCTAATTACAGTAAGAAAAAATAGATTATATGAGAAGAAAAGCTAAAATAGATGGTCGTCTTAGAATATTTTGAAAACGTTAAATACCAAGAAACATGAACATAAGTTTCTGCCAACTCATTCTGAAATGTTCAGGGTCTGTAGTCCTCAGACCTGGTATCTTATTTCAATTTATTCTCTAACTGGGCATCATGGACAAGTGATTTTTGGTTGCTCATCTGAAAAATGGAGGAACTTATGGTATCTAAGCATTATCCTGAGGATCCATGAGACAATATAGATCAGCAATTTAGATCATTATCATTGCCTGTCATTTTTTTTTTTTTCATTGTACTTTACGTTCTAGGTTACTTGTGCAGATCATGCAGGGTTATTGCATAAGTACTTACATGGTAAGGTGGTTTGCTGCCTCTTTCCCCATATCACCTATATCTGGCATTTCTCCCCATGTTATCCCTCTCCAACCTCCCCGCCTTCTGCTGTCCCTCCCCTAGCCCCCCCACCAACAGACGCCAGTGTGCGTGATGCTCCCCTCCCTGTGTCCATGTGTTCTCATTGTTCAGCACCCACCTATGAGTGAGAACATGCGGTGTTTGATTTTCTGTTCTGGTGTGAGTTTGCTGAAAATGGTGGTTTCCAGATTCATCGATATCCCTTCAAAGGACACAAACTCATCGTTTTTTATGGCTGCATAGTATCCTGTGATGTATATGTGCCACATTTTCCTTGTCCAGTCTGTCATCAATGGGCATTTGGGTGAGTTCCAAGACTTTGCTATTGTAAACACTGCCGTAATGAACATACGTGTGCATGTGTCTTTATAACAGAACGATTTATCATCCTTTGGGTATATACCCAGTAATGGGATTGCTGGGTCAAATGAAATTTTTATTCCTACATCCTTTTGGAATCGCCATACTGTCTTCCACAATGGTTAAACTAATTTACACTCCCACCAACAGTGTAAAAGTGTTGCTATTTCTCCACATCCTCTCCAGCATCTGTTGTCTCCAGATTTTTTGATGATCGCCATTCTAACTGGCATGAAGTAGTATCTCAACGTGGTTTTGATTTGCGTTTCTCTAATGACCAGTGATGAGTATTTTTTCATGTTTGTTGGCCTCATATATGTCTCCTTTTGAAAAGTGACTTTTCATATTCTTTGGCCACTTGTGAATGGGTTTGTTTGTTTTTTTCATGTAAATCTGTTTTAGTTCTTTGTAGATTCTGGATATTAGCCCTTTGTCAGATGGGTAAATTGCAAAAATTTTTTCCCATTCTGTTGGTTGCTGGTTCACTCTAATGATTGTTTCTTTTGCTGTGCAGAAGCTCTGGAGTTTCATTAGATCTCATTTGACTTATTTGGCTTTTGTTGCCAGT
>CAUYLG010054223.1:0-30514 GCA_963573385.1 Cacajao melanocephalus
GTGATAGACTGGACAAGGAAAAGGTGGCACATATACACCATGGAATACTATGCAGCCATAAAAAATGATGAGTTTGTGTCCTTTGTAGGAACATGGATCAACCTGGAAACCATCATTCTCAGCAAACTGTCACAAGAACAGAAAATCAGACACTGCATGTTCTCACTCATAGGCAGGTGTTGAACAATGAGAACACATGGACACAGGGAGGGGAGCATCACACACTGGGGTCTGTGGAGGGGAAATAAGGGAGGGACAGCGGGGGATGGGGAGTTGGGCAGAGATAGCATGGGGAGAAATACCAGATATAGGTGATGGGGAGGAAGGCAGCAAATCACACTGCCATGTGTGTACCTATGCAACAAACTTGCATGTTCTTCACATGTACCCCAAAACCTAAAATGCAATAAAAAATAATTTTATTTTCTGGAGATGGAGTGTCACTCTGTTGTCCAAGATAGAGTACAGTGGCATGATCTCGGCCCACTGCAGCCTCTGCCTCCCAGGTTCAAGCAATCCTGCCTCAGCCTCCCAAGGAGCTGGGATAACAGGTGCCCACCACCATGCCCAGCTAACTTATTTGTGTGTGTATTTTTAGTAGAAAAGGAGTTTCACCATGTTGGTCACGCTGATCTTGAACTCCTGACCACAAGTGATTCTCCCACCTCAGCTTCCCAAAGTGCTGGGATTACACGAGCCACCATACGTGGCCCAACACTCAGATTTTTATAACTTTTTATTTTTTAGAGTGAAATTCATCCCTCAAAAAATAGTAAAACAGAATACTAATGTGCTAAATATGTAAAACAAACAAACAAACAAAAACAACAGGAGCTCCAGTTCAATAGAAAAGTGAATACTCAAGGTCTTCTCATTTAGCCCTCCCTTTATTCTTTAACATAAGCTGAGCTTTTCTTAAGAATTTTAACACTCTGAGAAACACCTTGACTATCCTAGATCTAGGTACTTATAAGGATCATTTATTTTTAAAAAATCTCATGCATCAAATATTTGAATTGCAGGTGAAGTTCTTAATGCATAACAAATAATGCATAACTAAAAAAAAAAAAAAAGAAATGTCTATCCTCTGCTTACATTTTTGTGCTCATTCCCATTGACACTCTCATTTCATTATAAGCTCTAAGTGTATTCACAAGTTTTGCCTGAACATACCTGTGGCTCCAGCCTTTGCCCATGATGAGTCAACGTTCAACATTCTGGAATATCTTCCTTCCTCTAACCTCCTTAAGAAGTTCTGATACATCAGCAGGCCTTGTGAAATCCTGCCCTCTGTGCAGCCTTTTTGCTCCCAGCCTTCCTTAATGTAATCACTAATTTCTGTACGTCTAAATTCAAAATCATCTTATAGTAGACTTTTCAGTTCATATTCTGGTCTTTCCACACACACACACACACACACACACAAAATTGATTATTGCTCCTTTAATGCACTCCTAAAAATCCTCTTAAGCTGGGTTCCTTCCCATCATTCAGATCCAGCAATACTTTTCCAGGGATGCCTTTTTCAATCACTAAGTTGAAAGTAGCATCCCCATCACTTCATCAGGTGGCTTGTTTCATGGTCTTTCTAGTGTTTTTATTTTCTGGAAAGCAGATATTAATTTATGTGTCAATCTCCCACAAACTCCATGAGGACGTGAACCTTGTTCACTGTTTCATCCCCAGCAGCAAGAAAAATTCTTATCACACAATAGTGCTCAATAAATATGTGTGAGTAAACCTATAAATCTCGTAATCATCTTTTTATCCATGCCTACAGGATGAAAGGAACTTACTGGCATTCACACTTGTTTGTGTGTAGATAAAAATGAAACAGAAGGAATCAGAACTGTATATACATTAATAATGAATATTTCAGGGTCAAAGTCCCTCCTTGGTGATCAAAGAGGCCTTGAAAATCGGTCAGGGAGGCACACTTCTCCATGAATCCTGCATTTCCTCCCTTAGGCATTTCTGCAAACTAATGACCTTTTTAAAATCCACTATTGAGCAACTGCCAATGTCTCAAACATGTGCATCTAAATCCCTGTAACAGAATTTAGAGTGAATTTGTATTTAGCATCATAAAATAAAATAAAGTAGAATGTTAAGAAAACTGACTTTCCCTCATGAAATTTTTTCATTAGGTGTGTTTAGTTCAAAGTCTTCTGCAAATTCTATTAAAGTTAACAGTTTTATGCTTTCTCAGGTATTTGTTCTCCCAATAAGATCAAGGTAGAACACAAACTGGGCCCTCGTGAGAATAGCATTTATGTCCCTATGAGATATCCATTTCCCCTTCTTCACAATTTTGTTGCAATTTGATGTCATTTATTCTTCTCATATCTCATTTGTCATAACAAGGTATCCAGCATAAAAATTTATAACATAAAGACCCACGTAGCCATTGGCTAGGTTAAGATGACACCCCAGTGGTGCTCATCTCTCAAAGACCCTCAGGGAGAAGCTTATTGGTTGACTAACAATTTTAGACTAAAATAGGCTGGATATGGTTTGTAAATAATAATACACATTATCTTGCTCTGGATCCACTAAATTTATTTATTAAAACTGGAACAAAGCTGAAGCTAGTATCTGCCTTCCTTCTTTTTTATTATCATTTGTTTTCATTAGTCTGGTAGCAGCTGTGGTCCACATTAGGAGGCTATTGGAGTGGAGTGGAATGAGAATCTAGTCTGTTAAGCTTTCTTACTGTCTGAGAAGGGACAACCAGAAATGGAAAGGGGAAAAGCAAGAATGAACTTTGCATGTTGGATGGAACTAGAGGTATTTACGTATACTCTATGCCCCCCTGTCCTAAGATCACTGGCATCCCAGTAGTGATGAGTGGAACTATGTCCAGGTCTTGCTATATAACTACCATTTCTCTATTGGAAGCAACCAGGCCTTATCAAGGAAACAGCCTATTTCCAGGTCTAGGTTTAGAAAATAATAATCCCAAAGCAATTTATTGTACCAGAAAGTAAAGACGTCCTCAAAGAATGATGAAGAATTGTAAAAAGAAAACACAGACAGTTTGAAGGGGTTTTCACTGGAGACAACTTGGGAATATTTGATCCTCAAAATAAATAAAGTACAATTGTAAGAGATTATAACTCACTAAATTGAACAGAAATCCACAAGTTCATACTAATGAATAGGTGTATGAATAAAAAGCCGAAGATGTTGTCCTACACAATGGAATGCAAACTACTGACTAGAAAATGATGAAATAGACATTCTAAATGTTATGGTTATAATCATGGTCATAATTGATTCAGAAAAGATGTATCAGTGGTGCTAAAAATAGTGGTAAAAGTGAGAATAATGGAGTTTTATTTGGTGTCAAATTATCTCTCCACAAAATGTTATGAAATATAAGGGGTGATAACTTTCTAGGGGCACCAAACCAGGCAGAACCCACTTTAATGAAGGGATCAGAGTTTACATCACCAGCAATGGCACAAATGTGCCTCACTAGCCATGGGATAGGGTGCAAGCTACAGAACAAAACACTATGGCTGTTTTAATGTAGTTAAAAATATGCCTATGTGAATCTAATGATGAAGAAAACCATTTCATTCCATGAAATGACTGGCATGAGAACTTAGAGAATGAAAGTCCAGTAAAGTTCAGGAATCTTTCCCAGACTGGAGGAGATCAGAGAGCTGACAACTGGGTATCATGCTTTCAGGAGGGTTTCATTGTTTTTCTTCAAAGGAAATTAATGGGACAATTAGAGAAACTTAAAAAGGGTCTCTAAGCAAAGGGTATACAGGAATTCTGTATACTATTCTTTTAATTTGTCTGTACTTTGAAACTGTTTTATAATTATATATATAATTATATAGATATATAATTATATATATAATTATATATCTATATAATTATATAATTTTAGTCAATTAATTAACTCAAAATGTTATATATTTTTAGACAAAGTTAAGGCACATGCTACTCCCTATTTTTCTCAGATGATCCTGTGTGAATGGCATACAATCCTCTATTGAAGGAGAAAGGTAACAGAGAAAAGATAGCTCATCTTTATGTTCAGGCATACAAAAATATCATAACCTTAAAGTTCCAAAAACTTCAATGTTCTCTCTTTAAAAATGAGGCCAAGATGTCAAAAGTATCTGATTGCAGGGCTACAAATGTATTTTTTATTTTGTTCAGTACTTTTACAATGAGGAATAAATTCCCAGTGCTTAACAGAACATAGTTTAACAAAAGAAAAAATTTGCAAAGCACATTAAAAAAATCTAGACATCTTATGCAAAATTTGAGATATGCACACTCTTTAGAAAATACATCAGAAAACATGTAGAGTAAGTTAAAAAGTCACTCAGTAATGATTCATTGAAAACTTACTACATGAAAGGTCTCATGTAGGAATTCTGGATATGGGGAGAGACATGTGGAAGAGACATTAACAGCATGACCTTAGTTCCTGGATCCACCTCCTGATCTTCTCAATCATGTGAGTGCAGTTGGGTGTGTGTATTTAGTATGTTTGAATCGGATTTCTGTTACTGAACACAGTACAGCCATTATAAACTATTCAGTTCCCATGGTTTGGGGTGTGAGGTGTCATTCTGTGCCAAATAAAAATCTCCTAACATTTTTCTAGTAAGTGTGTTCATAGACATTAAGGCCAATGGCTAGAGAGTGGAATAATCTTCAGTCCCATATCAGGATGGCAAACTTGGTCATCGGAGCTGGTGTTCGCTGGATCACACTACATATGGGTAGGAACAGGATTATAACCATCCTCTGTACCTTCACAGATTTTAGATTTAACTCTCAATCTTCACAATTTTTATGCAAAGAAAGGCAGAACAGAAGGGACCAGCAGAAGAGTCAAGGTTTTTGTTCAAGTTTGCTGACCGTGTTAGGGATATTTCCAGAATATCAACCTGTGCCCATCAGTCTATAGGTAGTTTTTAATTCTGAAACCACAGAACTTTCTTATTTACTTACACAACCAGGATAACCTCCATGCAGTGAAATGCTGACTGCTATTTGGATTAAGCTTGGCATCTTCTATGATGCATATAAATTTACTTCTCATAACAACCCTATGAATCCCATTTTGCAGATGAAGTGAGTGAAGCATGGAGAGAGGTGAAGGTCTTGGACAATCACACAGCCATAAATAGCAGTGCTGAGATTTTGTCCCAGACCATTTGATGACAGATATCAAGCTTGTAACTACCATGTGGAAGTGTCTCCTGGAGGTAAACAGTTACCTGAGCTGGTGTTTGGCGATCATACCACAGAAGTGTAGAAACAGCATTACAAGCATCCTATAGATCTCAACCGTTGTCTGCCAGTTGTGTTAACTATAAGCAATTTATTCCAATGTTTTGGGCTTCTAGTTCTTCTTTTATAAACATTCACCTTGCAGAGGTATTTGAGTATTAAATGTGAACATGCCTCACAGATACTAACAATAATAACTGCTAAGATACTGTTTACAATAGTCAAAAACCTCAGCATTTTCTCACTTAACCGCAGTGCAACTCCATGAGGAAGATATTATTGGTCTCTAATTCTGAAGATTCGGCAACTTACGTGTTTTTTGTTTTCCTCAGAGTTGCTACATTACTATTTTCTAAATACGTTTCTAAAATTTATAAATCCTGCAGATATCAGGAACCAGCAATGCCCGCCTGAGTCTGCGGCATTTTGTAAAATGTGAAATCACTTCCTTCACACCAACAACAGTTAAATTACTTGCAAAGTGTTTAGAATAATGCTTGACACACAGTAAGTGCGGCCCAAGCTTTGTCTATTATTCTCCTTGAATCGGAGTTTGACTTCTGTATTTATCCTCTTTTCATTTTGGTAATGTTTAGCAAATTTGCCCAGTCCTAACAATTGCTTGAAAGTGCCTATTAAAAATATGGATCCTCCAAGTACAATATTAAAAATATTGTACTTGCCTTCAATATCTGATTTAATAAGTCTAGAGTAGGTTACATGGGTATGAACAACATAATTTCATGAGGTAGATATTATTACTGTTGAATTTTAAAAATTAGGAAACTGAGGAGCAGAGAGGTCAACATGTCCAAAGTTCTACAGCAAGCAAGCAGTAGAACTGGGTCAGCAGGTGCCCAGTGACTGTTAAAAAAGTGATACAAATTGTTTAAGTGACTTTTAGAAAACCAAACCCACAGGGACCAGGACCCAGACCCAGATTCTCACTATCTTTCCTTTATTTTCTAAGAACTCTAGAAGTGAAATAGTAACTTAGCTTCCGGCCTGCGTCTGTGTATAGGAACAGGCTGCCCTCTGCTAACTGTGCAGCTCTCTTTTCATCTGCATTAATGTCCTGCTTTTCACACATATTATAACTTTGAAAAAACTGAAAGAATAAATATGACCCTTGTTAGCAGAAGGTGGATCTCAAATCTTAAAAATGAGAGATGGCAGCTGGGTTTGAACTTAAAGGTAACAAAGCCTGCAGGTGTCAGGCACCAGCAATGCCCGTCTGAGTTTGTGTCATTTTGTAAAATGTGAAATCACTCCCTTCACACCAACAACAGGAATATTCTTAGTGTGTGGATTTTGTTTTTTAAGTAAAAAGGTAATAAAGCAGGTTTGTTTGTTTTTTCTTTCAGTTGGAGCTGTAAGTTATCACAGAGTGCTAGGTGACCTCTTTTGAGGACGAGAGGGAGAAGTCAGCATTTTGGATTAGAACTCAGGAAACCCTGCAGTGACCATCACAGGTCTTTGCTTCCTTGGTTGTCAGTTTCCTCATCTGAATAATGAGAGGTTGCGACTCTGTTATTTCCTGAGGTCTAATCCTGGCTGTGAGGAGAGTTTACCTTAGAACACAATGCACTTATGTATCCAACTTATGTGTGTTTTAGTTTTCATTATAGTTGCTATATAACTACTTTATAAATATATTTCTAAAATTTACAAATAAATATGTATTTGTGTGTGTGTGTATATATATATGTGTGTATATATATATATGTATGTGTGTGTGTGTGTGTGTATATATATATATACATATATATATGTATGTATATATTCAGTCTTTTTGTGCTAGCTTCCTGAATAAGATGGTACTTAAGCAACATGCATTGACAATAAAAATCTCCATGCACTAGTGTCTTTGAGATAGATACAATATTTTGTGTATTTATTTGAGGTATTTTTTGGAATGATTCTATCAATTCTATCAAAGAAACACGTTGCTTTATTTATCTTATAATAAATTGTTACTACCCCTAACTCAATATATCATTAATTGAGAACTTTACAGAAATCGAATTTCTTAATGAATCATTTTTACTGTTTTTATGAGTTAATTTTCTACATGTGCTTGAAATATGGTTAGGGCTTCTGTTCATTTGGAGGAATTTAATGATTAAAAGTAGTTTTACAAAGTGGAAGGAGAGGTGGTTCTATCCCAGAAAAAAACTCAGGCTTAATATGTGCAATGATAATCATTTAAGTGGCCACTTTCTATTGTCATTTATAACGTTAAAGCAATTTTCTGTCTTTTCACGTCAACTTGCTGATGAAGATGATGCATAAGCCACGTACCTGATGATAAAGATTTCTTGTGCTGGTATCTTTGAGATTTAAAATCTTATACACCAAAACAAAACAAAACAAAAACAAACAAACAAAAAAACAACCACAAAACAAAAAAGCCACATCCAGTTGCACTGGCACTTGCATTAGAGATTTATCAAAGAGGTAGTCATCTAAAAATAGAGTTCAGTAAAAGCTCTGCATCCAATCTTCTGAGAAACAGATAAGCTTCAGCTCTTTAGAGATATATAGTCAAATCTTTTGTCTTGAGTGTTTTTTTTTTTTTTTAAATCTAACAAAGGCAGGGAAAATGGAAAAATACAGTGCCTTAAAGCAGGGGTAGAGAATTAGCATTGGGATAACTTTTTTCAGAAAAATACGCTTTACCTTTGTTAAAATGGGCTCTTCAATTTTGAAGAGTGGGAGAAATAGTTGTCTAAGTATTTCCACCTTTAAGACTCATTGAAAGGTAACATTTGCCATGTGTGCCCAGGTAACTGCAATGTGGGCTGATGACACTTCAGTCTTCAGTCTGTTGCTGCAAGGGGACAGTGTATCCATCAAGTTTCAATTCAGCAAGTAAATAAATATGAGTTTACCACAAGTATGGATTTGGCCCCATGCAATGATGGGAGCTGGGAAGGCAGTCTCTCTAGGCTGCTGTCTAAAACTGGTGTTGACGTCTGCTAGACAGGAAGCTGGGTCTGGGAAGGAAAGCTGGATGTAGAATCAGGAAAAGCAGGGACAAGCTGGAAACCACAAGCTAGGTCTGGAGCCCACAGAGGTAGAAACCCATGTTAGCTGTTGTTGCCTGTGACCATGATGATGAGAGTGACCTGCAGCAGCCAGGCCCTTCATCAATCATCTGAACTCATACCTGGCCCAGGAGTCAGAGAAGCTCCAGGAGGAGCCAGGGGAAAAGGAAATAAGTGCAGGTTAGCCACTGCCACAGGCAAGCCCAGGGGGAGAGTCAGCGGATAGTGACCATGTGTGAGCTGCAAAAGTGCTGCAGATTTATGCCTATCCTCCAAATCCTCCACAGGAGTCTCCTGTGGCCTGCCCCATCCAGATATTTAGAGAGAAGGGGATTAGGAGAAATACAGTCCAGTCTGGTAGTGTGGACACATACAAAGTCATCACAGGAGTCACATTTTCTAATTTTTGTACTGGAAATTTTCCAAGTTCGAAAATGGAAATCATTATGAGACCAGATATACATTTCTTTTAACATAAATCTATTGTGTTTCCTCCAGCTCCAAAGTAATAAAACACTCTATATAGTCAGATCATTTGGTCAGAGTGAAACGATTAAAACATTTATAACGTATATGACTGGTTATTTCTCTAGTTCATGTTATGCAATAGATTAAATGCCTTTATGCCTTTATCCCACTGATGTAGGAGAAGTCCACTCTTTATTTTTCAAAGTCTCTACCCAGGATCTTGCAGCTTTGACTTGCAAAAGTTGGTAAGACCTTATTCTCCTTACAGCAGTGAAGGAGACATGCTTTGTCTCTGTGTTATTGCTCCCCAGTGAGGAAAGTTAGAAGTCTAGTATAAGATGCAAAACATCACACAGGGAACATTCATCTGTCTGCTGTGCTCATGATGCCTGAGTAGCTGGATTAGAAAGGGAACAACTCACTTCCTATATCTTCTGGCAAGAAAACTTAGGGGTTGGTGTTGTATCTGGGATGTTAGCTCTAATTCCTCTTTTATTTAGAGTTAGCTCCCTTTAGGGATTCATGTTTCCTGTCCTGCCAGCAGGTCTAGTCACAGCCCCAGGTTATTCAAGTATCACATAAAGACTCAAAGGGAAAGAGTTCGAATTGTTATCCTTTTACTAGAGCAAGCCCTTGGGCTCCTTATGCAAGTTTGTCCACTTTCTCCCAAAACAATAAGATGGAGAAAAAAGAAATTTCACCCCAAGACAAATGAATGCTACTGTCTCCAGAAATGGAAACAAGAAAGCACTTTTCAAGTGCAAGTTCCCTTGTTTAAATAAATAAATAATGAATAAATACAAATTAAAGTTCTACCTCACTGGGTATCATGCTTCAAATGATACCAGGAAAAGAGAAAAGAAATCACTTGGAAAGGTTATTTTGTTAGTAATTTCAGCTGAGTGTTTTGTAGTTAAGGTTTACTGCAACCAAGAGAGATTGCAGTGGATTGAAAATTACTCATTGCATGCAGGAATAATAAAATACCTTTCTGTTCGCATGTATGTAACACACACTCACATATCATTATCAAATATGATCACTACCAGATACAGTCCAATTTAACATGACAAACAACAGATGGAGAGAAACATCACCCTACCTATCTCCTTGTGTGAACTGTGATTCATTAAGGGAAAACTAAGGGTCACAAAAAATTGTTAGGACAGTGCCAGGCTTGGCTAAAGATTCAAAGGATGGATGGATGAAAACACGGATGGATGGATGGATGGACAAATGAATTGATAGGTATGTTAAATCACGAATGTATTGTTACAGGATATATAGGAATTTTATAAGATTAGAATTTATATGCCATGGAGGTAACACATATTGAATGAAGAATATTGTAATAAGAGTTCTCCTTGGAAAAATCCCCTCTGATTTGTGGGTGGGGATAGTCTTAGCATATAAAGAATTAAAGTGACCTCAGGGAAAGTAGAGAATAAAGGAAAATCTGATTTGTTATTTTAAGACTTTTTTTTTTTTAATTTGTCCATTCAACAGACAGAAAACACAAGGGACATGATTAAGAAAAGTACTGTAGTCTTCCTTAACCACTTATTCTACCAAGGAGTGTGAAGACTGCTGGGCAATCGTTTCTGCATTTAAAATTTTCCCATTCTTGATGAAATCATATTTTGTAACAGTTCATATTCAAGTCTTTTTTAGTTATTTTTCATTTCAGCAAAAAATAATATCAGCTTGAAAAGTGAAATATCTTGAAACTTAACTTAGAAAATGTTGCTGTAACTGAGAAGTACTTATTGTACTTTTTAAGCAATTTAATTCACTACCTTTGGGACCACTGAAGAATTCTCCTTGTACTTTCAAATATAATGTGGTACTGTGTTTTTATCATCATTGACAATTCACAAAGAAAAAAATGATTCAAACAAACATTAAAAGTGGTTTTGATATGCTAGAAGCATAATTAAGTGACTATGACTGTTTCTCATTTGTATATGTGAAAACTTCTTTGGAAGTATAAATAAATTTGAGAGGAATCTTACCAGTTCAGTTTTTCTTTTTGATTAAAAAAAAATCCACTATAACTGATGAACTTTTAAAATAATAATTCTACAGTAATCTTTGCATTCTGAAGCTATGATAGTCTACATCATAATGGCTATGAGATATCTTACGTTTATTAATTTTGAGAAAATCAATAGTCATAGCGATTGACTGGTAAGAATGTGAGAAAAATAAAAATTATGACTATGGGTAGGTTCTTACTGATGAGTTCAAGAAGCCGGAATAAAAAATGACAAAGCACTAGGGGTAGACAGAGAGATGTCCCTTATCTACCACTGCAATCTATCAACTTCAGTAGTAAGGGTTTATTTTCTGTGTTTTGCCACCAGAAACTGAACATAGTACAATGTATATTTGGCTTTGAGCATTTGTGCAGTGAACAAAATGCACAAAGTTCATTCATTTAACAAATTAAGTATTTATTAAGACCTTACATTGTACCAGGTACTATGTAAACGAATACAAGGAAGGATTCCCACCCTCATGATACTTTTATATTTAGTGGTAAAGACTGACGTGTAAATAGTCAGTTACAATGTTCTATAGAAATGTGGTGAAGATTAAGGAAGTATAAGGTCACGGCATCATTGAGAATGGGGACCTAAACCACGTTAGGGGTTAGGGAACCTACACCAGGTTAGGGGTTCAAAAAAAATTCCAACAGGAAGGAATATCTATATTGAGACTTCCAAGAAGGGAAAATTAGGAAAGAGTGTTCCATAGACAGCAAGTGAATGGGTCAAAGGTAAAATGAAACATAAGGCATTAGAGGAACTGAAATAATTTTATGTCCAGAATAGCATTGCCTTTATACCAAAACCAGACAAAGGAACTACAAAAAAGAAAGAAGGAAATAAAGAAACAAACAAACAAAACTATGGGCCAATATTCCTGATGAACGTAGTTGTAAAAATCTTCAACAAAATACTAGCAAATGGAATTAAATTACATATTTAAAGGATCATTCACCACGATCAAGTGGAATTCATCCCTGAGCTGCAAGGGTGTTCAACATATGCAAATCAATAAATGTAATACATTAGTTCAACAGAATGAAGAATTACATACAATCATTTCAAAATATGTAGAAAAAGCATTTGACAATGTTCAACATTTTCATAATTGAAAAAAAAAACCTCAACAAATTAGGTATAGAAGTAATTTACTTCAGCACAATAATGGTCATATGTGACAAACCCATAGCTAACCTCATACTCAATGAGAAAAATTTGAGAGCTTTTTCTCTAAGACATGGAATAAATCAAGGTTGACCACTCTTGCCACTTCTATTCAACATAATACTGGAAGTTTCAGAAAGAACAATTGGCAAGAGAAAGACAAAAAAGGCACCCAACAGGTGACTGGGCTCAGTAGCTCATGCCTGTAATCCCAGGAATTTGGGAGGCTGAGGTGGGCAGATCACCTGAGGTCAAGAGTTCGAGACCAGCCTGGCCAACATGGTGAAACCCCATCTCTACTAAAAATACAAAAAAACTAGTCGAGTGTGGTCATGGGCACCTATAATCCCAGCTACTCGGGAAGCTGAGGCAGGAGAACTGCTTGAACCTAGGAGGCAGAGGTTGCAGTGAACTGGGATCACACCACTGCACTCCAACATGGGTGACAGAATAAGATTCCATGTCAAAAAAAGAAAAAAAAAAAAAAACAGGCATCCAAATAGCAAAGAAAGAAGTTAAATTGACCTTGTTTCCAAATGGCATGGTCTTATATAGAGGAAATTTTAAAGTCTCCACCAAAAAACTATGAGAACCAGTAACAAGTTCAATACAGTTGCAGGATACAAAGTAAACATTTTAAAAAAAATCAATATCGTTTCTCTATACTAGCAGTGAACTCTCTGAAAAAGGGGTCATGTAAGCAAACCCATTTATAATAGCTACACAAAATTAGGTACATAGGAATGAATTTAACAAAGGAAGCAAAAGATCTGTATACTGAAAACTATAAGATATTGGTATAATAATTGAAAAAGACACAAATAAGTGAAAAGATATTCCATGTTTATAAATTGGAATAATTAATGTTGTTAGAATGTCCATACTACCCCAATCTACATATTCAATGCAATCCCTATCAAAATACTAATGGTATTATTCACAGAAACAGAAAAAAAATCGAAAATTTGTATGGAACCACAAAAGATCCCAAATAGCCACCGCAACCTGGAACAGAAAGAACAAAGTTGGAGGCATCATACTACCTGACTTTGAAATATTCTCCAAAGACATAGCAGGCAAAAGAGCATGGCACTGATCTATTTTAACATAAAGACAAACACATAAACCAAAGGGACAAAATAGAGATCCTAGAAATAAACCAACACATTGACTGATTTTTGACAAGTTTGTCAAGAACATACAATGGAGAAAGGCCAGTCTCTTCAATAAATGGTGCTGGGAAAGTGGATACCAACATACAGAAAAATGATATTAGACCCCTATCTCACACTGTATACAAAAAATAGACTCAAAATAGATTAAAGACTTAAATGTAAGACCTGAAACTATAAAACCACTAGAAGAAAACATGGAAGAAAACCACATACGTATTGGGGAGGATGTGGAGGAAAGAAATGAACCCTAGACACCGTTGGTAAGAATGTAAATTAGTATAGCCATTATGGAAAACACTATAAAGGATACTCAACAAATTAAAAATAGAATGACTATATGATCCAGAAATCCTACTGCTGGTTATGCATCCAAATGAAGTGAAATTGATATGTTGAGGAGATGCCTGCACTCTCATGCTTATTGCAGCGTGATTCACAACAACCAAGATATGGAATCAACCTAAGTTCCGTCAATGGATAAACAAATAAAGAAAATGTGGTAATAAACAAAATAAAATTATTTTAATCATAAAATTTTTCAGTCATTTTAAAAAGAAGAAAATCTTATCATTTGTTATAACATAGATGCATCCTGAGGATATGATGTTAAATAAAGTAAGTTAGGCACAGAAAGGCAAATATTGCATGATGCCACTCGCATGTGGAATCTAAAAAAGTTGATTTTATACAAGTAGAATAGAGTGGTGATTACCAGGGGCGAGGGTGGTTAGGGCGGAGGTGCTGGGGAGATTCTGGTTAAAGGATACACAATTTCAGTTAGATAGGAGAAAAAAGTTAAATAGATCTATTATATAATACAGTGACTATAGCTAATAACAATATATTGTATTCTTAAAATTATTGAGAGTGGATATTGTGCTCTCACCACAAAAATGATAAGCTTGTAAGGCAATGTATTTATTAATTCACTAAATTTTGTTCTTTCACAATATATATAACATATGTGTCCACATATATTCACAACATATATATATTCACATGTATGTATGTATATCTATTCACAATACATATGTGTGTGTATGTATTCACAACATATATATACACACACTGCAAAACCTTATACACAGAAATACATTCAATTTTATCTTTCAATTTTTAAAAGTAATAACAATTGTAGAAGTTCATGGCCAGCACTTCTTCAGTAATTGTAGAAAATGCTTAATGATGAAAAATGTGAAGACTGAAGTAAACGGTGGCTCATACACAAAGAACCGGGTAAGCTTTGCGGTAGGATTTGGGCTTTGTTTGAGGAGTTTAAGCAATAATAAGAAAAAAATCAGAGCAACTAACATTAACTTGGCACTTAAATAGTATGCTTTTCATTTATTAACTCATTTAATATAACAATTAAGTAGAAATCATTATTCTTCTTCTCATTTTACAATAGAGAAAATGGATGCATAAAGAGATTAGTAACTTGCTCCAAGTCGTAAATGGCAGAGCCAGAATGAAACCCATAGAAGCTGGCTCCGTAACTTATGCCTTAAACTCCTTGCCATACTAGGAACTGGGAGTGGCATGTTCAAATTTTCATTTTTGAATATTTACCTCATTTTGTAACATTGAGTTTGGACTGAAAGAGTTGACAAGAAGAAATAGAAGACTGTTGTGAAAGCTAGTGAATGGATTCTGAGAACAGACACCAGAGAATGAACAACCCTAGTGGCAAAGGCAGTAGGGGAAAGTGTGCATATCTGAGAAATATTTAGAATGTAAGTCCATGGGTTGTGGTGATGCATGGGATGAGATAGTGAAGTCAAGTGGGATGCTGTGGTGGCTGGTGGGCCACTAGATGACTGATGGTGCTCTCCATTGAAATGTGGAACACAGAATTTTAAAATGGTCTTCCTCCCTTTCTTTACCTCCCTCTTTCCCCTGCTGCTTATTTTCTTTCAATTCTTTCTCCCTCACATTTTTAATATTTATTTTGCAGAGTAGTGACTGAGTTCAGTTTTTGGCTCACTGAATTCTAGATGGCAGTTAAACTTCCAAATGGAGAAGAAATAATTGGATTCAACCAAAGGATTTGAAGCACAAACAAGACAAATGGGGTAAGGAGTGAAATTTGAGAAAAGGCACACATGTATAGTAATTTAACCCACAGACATGAATGAAATCACCCAGAGAAAGGAGATAGAAGAAAAATACCAACCAGATTAGAAACTTGATGTTCAACAATACTGTGTAAGATGCTAAAGTATAATGCTGATTTCCATGATTAACAACTTCTACTTGAACAGCAGGATTTTTTAACATATTGAATGAAATTTGAGAAGAAGAAACTGTAGAGGAATGCAGACAGGGTTAACCAAATTCAGCAACCTTGGCTCTTGGTGTGCATTTTATCCTTCTTTCCATGCTTAAGATTAATATTTAGTGAGGAAAAATAAAATGTTAACAGGCTGGTATCTAGCAATGCTTAGGCTTATGAGAGACTAGCACTCAAGTGAGTTTTGATAAAATACTTCAAATCGTAAAACACATATACAGAGACACAGAGGATATGGGGTCAAAATGACCTAAATTTAAATTCTGACTTCTTCTGTTAGTGTTTGGGCAGCTGCATGATGACATCGCTTCAGACAGCTGTAATTACTTGTGAACAAAGAGAGTAAGACCTGCTACCATGACCAATGCGAGCAAAAATAAGGTAATGTTTGTAAAGTGCTCAATAATCATTTGCTGCTTTCTTTTTCTTTTCTTTTTTTAGAGTTACCAAATTCTTCCTTTTCTGGTATTTCAGAAGAACAATTGTTCTGTCATCATTTAGAAAAACAGGGCTCTATTCTCTCAGGAGTGTCATAAAGAATTGTTTAGGGTTATATTTTGAACTCATAAAACCAATAAACTTGTAATCGCTTGACTTAAAAAAATAGTTTTCATTACTTTAGATGTTTAATTGAGAGGAAACAATGGCTTAATCTTCTTTCAAAAAGAGGCAGGAGGAAAAGGGCCACTCATGCTAAGAGTATTTCTCTTGCAAACAATGTATTTTGCAAGGTTAGACTTACATGTTGATATTTTAATGAGAAAAAAACCCACTAAGGTATTTTTAAATAACATCTTTCAAATGATTCAATTTTGAGTATTAAATGTGCTAGTCTATTTTTGGTTCAAGCAGGTGAGACAAAGAAATTTGACATTGTAAGAAAGTTTTGCCATAATGTTGTGGCAGTTGTTAACTGTCACTTAGACAGTAGAAACACAGACCCTTCTGCCTTTATACTAACTCTCTGCTCTCTGTTTTTCTAACAATCAAGAGCACATTCCCTCCTTCATTCATTCCACGGGCTTGGGAAATAATAACCTAGGTATATGTGAAACACAAATAAACTTCATGATCTCATTAAACTTGGAGTTACTAGCCATGCAGATAAATAAGTAGGTATTAAAAGACCAGCTCTGAGTTGCAGACTCCATCTCTCAAAGGCCTAATAGTTAAGAACCTCAGTGTTCTCATTTGGAAAATGGTAGAAGGGGGAACTGATATTGCAAATCCAAGGACTGATTGGGCAATAAAGCACTGAGATTATAATCTGGCACTTAGTGTGATTATTATAAATACAATCTAATAAAACTATATTTTGATGAATATAAGGGAAAATACACCACATGTGCATCTGATATTATGTGTACCAAATGTCCAAATTGTATCATAGACATTGAGGTGAAAGAACATACATAATATTTTCCATTTGATATTTAAAACATTTTGTTAAGGTATGCATATTAATATTTCTATTAAATGTATCAGTGTTAGACATCTTTATATTTAGCTTTCTTTAGAGCATGGAGTAATATAGAATAAATTAAATGAACTTCCTTCACAGGTTGCTCTGTATTTTCATGCTAAAGGTGAATGGAAGGAATAACTAACCTTGGATATAAAGTTTGCTCTACTAACAGAATATATGAGTTCTAAAAATATCTGAAATCCAGGAATAAAATGTAACTGTAACTTCCCTTATCTCTATGGACAACACAATTGAATTTCAAGATTGTGTATACAAAATGTCTTATCTGGGGTTAAATAATGTCTTAAGAATGATTCTTTCCGGTTCATTTCTTTTTTGAATGTAAATTTAGACAGAGTAAAGGGCACATATATATACAGTTCAGTGAGATTTCACAATCGCATACATTAATGTAACTCACATCTCTTTTGAGACACAGAACATTTTTGTCACCTCGGAGGGTCTTCTTGTGTCTTTTCTGGTCTATTCCTGACCACTAACTCAGAAGCAGTCACTGTTTCAATTTTTGTAAAATACATTTCTTCTTTCTTATTGTTAAGTAGTATTCCATTGAATGGATATACCACATTTAAACACTTATTATTCTTATGATGATGGATATATGGGTTATTTCCAATCTGGGGATATGAGTAAAGTTGCTATGAACATTCTTGCATATTCATTATGTGAACATATTTACTCTTGGACAAGTGCCTGAAAATTGCTTTGCTAGGTCACAGAATTGGTGTCTGGTATAGTCTATAAAAAAGTGCCAATCTTTTTTCAATGTAGCTGTGCAGTTTTACACTCTTTCCAGCAGAGTATGAGAGTTTGGGTTGCTACATACCCTTGTCAACATTTGCGGTATGTGTGTGTGCATGCCTGCATGTGTGTTTTAATTTAAGCCATTCTAGTATGTATGTAGTGGTTTCACCTTATGGCTTGAATTTGCATTTTCCTAATGACTAACAATGTTGAGTATTTTGTGTATGTGTATTGGCCATTTTGCATGTCTTCCTTTGTGAAATATAGATTATTGCATTTATTATTAGCTTATCTTTTATTTTATCATAAGATTTATCATTAATTTAGCTTATTTTATTGTCATCAGATTTCTTTATATATTCTGGATTTTTTCTCCTTGCATACATATTAACTTCCTTAATAATGTCTAATGAACAGAAGTCAAATGTATTAATTATTTCTTATAGTCATAAAGATACTTTGTATGCTTTATTTTAGAAAGCTTTGTCATTTTAGCTCCTACATTTAGTTTAGTTTTAGCTCCTACATTTAGTTCAACATTTGTCTTGGCTTAGATTTTTGCACTGCAAGTTAGAGAGGCATTGAGTTTCATCTTTTGTTCTACATGGATATCCAGATGTTCTAGCATTATTTTGTGAAAAAAACTTGCCTTTCTTTGTTAAAACGTTTTGGCATTTTCAATTGACTATATATATATATATATGTATCTATTTCTGGACTCTTTATTCAGAGTCATGAATTCATTTGTCTAGGTTTGTGCTACAACCACACTAGCTTGACTAAGGTAGCATTACGGCAACTCTGGAAATCAGGTAAG
Source organism: Cacajao melanocephalus (assembly GCA_963573385.1). Lineage (NCBI taxonomy): Eukaryota > Metazoa > Chordata > Mammalia > Primates > Pitheciidae > Cacajao > Cacajao melanocephalus. The sequence goes on from CAUYLG010054223.1 coordinate 18,502, forward strand.
GAAAAGTCTTTGCTATTTTTTTAAAAGATTGTGTCTAGGTTAAGGTCTAGGTATTTTAAATTTCTATGTAAATTTTGGAATCCATTTGTCAAATTAACAGAAGCAACAACAACAAAAAACATTCCATGGAAATGATCAAGATTTTGTTGAATCCATAGATGAATAGAGACAATTAGTATTTTTTAAAGACAATTAATACTGCAATTCTGAGTTTAACTCAACCCTTTGCTACATCTATTTATTTAGCTCTTCTTTATTCTTTTCAGCAACACTTTACAGTTTTCAGTATAGAGATTTTGAATATCTTTCATAAAATTTATCCCTCATTATTTTATGTATATTGAAGCTATTGTAATTGGTATATTTTCCAATTTTTCACAAGTATAAAAACATACAATTTTTTTTTGTATATTGACATGGAATCTTGCAATCTTGTTAAATTCCCTTATTAGATTTAGTGTCTTAGAAATGTCAATGTAAAAATTATGTTATCTGCAAATAAACGTATTTTTACTTTCTTGAGTTTTTATACCTTTTATTATTTATGTTTATTTTCTTTTTATGTATTTATGCATATATTTATTTTGGCTTTATCTAACTGGCTAATGCTCAGTATAATGTTAAATACAAGTACTGAGAATAGACATTGCATTTTACTCAATGTTAGGAGAAATTTGTTCAATCTTTCACAATTAGATTGTGAAATCGAATTGTATCAGTATGTTTTTCATGCATTTTCATCATGAAATCTTATGGATTGAAGAAGTCTCCCATTTTGTTGTACTTCATCTATTGTGATGATTATATGATTTTTCCCTATTTGTTAATGAGATAAATGATACTTATTGCTTCATACAGTTTATTTAGTTTCACGGTTCTGTCAGGTGGGAGGATAATTCTGATAAATGCTACCCACTATTTTGTCACGATTGAAATTAGAAATCCTTTATCCACCTTCTGTGTGGAATATCAGGTTTATGACTAAACTGCTAAACATTTCACAATAAAGATAATAACAACAATGGCAAAAACAATCAATGTAGGTGGAAAACTTACTATGTGCTTGTACACAGTATCTAATGCAGTACTGATAACAGCCTTACAAAGTAAGACTTATTAGGTTCTTTGAAATATATTCACTCTAAGACTTCATTCAGAATGAATAAGTGTTTTGCTCAAAGAAATACAGCTTGCAAATCAACTAGCCTGATTTTGAAATGTCTTATTTCTGAAACATACTTGTTTTAACTCAGCATAATAGTTTTCTTTATTATCTTTGTCACCAAAGTTCTTTGAATTTCTCTACTGCCAATGTCCATAGTCTGGACTGTTCAGCAAGATTTAATGGATACCTACTATGTGTAGGACATTGGTAAGTAATGTACATCTCTTTTTCTTTAGCTCTTAAATAAATACCTCTACTGGAATATGGCCTTTCTTTCAGAAGATTTCTTTGGACTGTTGCTACATCTTCCTCACTCTGGGTACATTAATTCTTGTTGTAGACAGATTTTGTATCAAAATGTCTGCCCAAATTCTGAGTTTGACAGCCCAACCTTCATTTTTCATTTTGGAGCCTTGACTTATAGATAACATGAAATATGCATGGGTATTTTATACAACTCAGCCATGGCTCTGTACAAGTAGATGCATTCTATCAAAAAGATATTGTCTCATCCAGATAGATACAAAATCTATATTTGACAAGCCTCAACCTTCTTTTTACCCTAAAGATTCTCGTTCATAGAATGTTTAAAATTGATGCAAGAAATTATGGTTTCAATCCAAGGACCTTTAAGAGATTGCCATCTAAATGGGAATAAATCCAGAGAAACATAGCACCCATGAGCTAAAGATAACTGGAAATCAACAGGTAAAGAATTCAGCTAAGTAATTCATTAAACATTTCTTGAGCATCTGCTTTCCTCTTTTTATTAATTATTTAATAAATACTTATGGAGTGTCTACAATGTGCAAATAACTTTGGCAAGCATTGGGAAAAGCAGTGATGAAAAGATAAAGATAAAAGATGGCTCCTACCCCCAAAATAATAGGTCTTGCAAGTATTATGTGCAAAGCTCTAATAGATTTTATCAGGTTATTGATTATGACGATGGTAGCATTATCAAAATCACTAACATTTAATATGTGATTATTAGGTTCTAAGTTCTGGGTTAATGCTGTATCTTAGGGAGGCCTCAATTTTAGAGACTAGGGGACTAAAGCTTAAATATAGGCTAACTTATCCAATATCACATTCCTGTAAAGTTTACGTTAATAACTTGTCATTGAATAGGTTAAGATTCTGTTTTCTTAATCACGGTGCTTCATAAGTGATATACGTAAGAGCCAAGCAGACAACTGAATTGCTTGAAACATATTTTATTTATAGAAATCATAAGCTGAAATCTCCCTAGGAAAGAATAATTTCCTTGAAATCTTCATGTTTTTCTTTCTCTTCTGGATCTTTTGATTCTCTGCTTTCATTTAAAAATATTCAAAAGTCTTTAATTGCACGAGCATCAAATTCAACTTCAGTCAGTCACCTCCTAGACTTTGTGTAATGTGCTTCCCCACTAACTCTGAATTAATCGCATTTAACTTTGCCTTTTGCTCCTTGGACTTGAGTCACAACGGCCTTCCATTCATCCTCCTAAGTGCCCCAGGTCCCCTGACAGCTTCTGTTCCTCCTGCTTGGCACATTTGGCCTTGGTTTCAGTGTGGCTGATTCCTCCTCACCCAGCTCTCAAATCTTCTCCAAATCTCAGCCCAAAAATCACCTCCCCGGTGAGTCTCTCCTGTGACCCCACCGTTACCCTACTCACTATTCTTCTATCAAACATCACTTTACTTGTTTCACTTCTTAAATGCCAATTAAAATCTAAAATGATCACTTACCTATTTGCTTATTTGTTTATTATCTGTTTCCCCAGCCTGTGCATATAAGCATCATGAAGATGGTTACTTTGACTGCCTTATTCACCATGCTAACCCAGTTCTAATGCTTGACACATAAAACAGACTTAATACATATTCTTTGATTGGATTAATGCATGAATGAACAAAACCTGGGGCATTGAGTGGACTGCCACTTCCCCATGTGCTGTATTCTGCTATGAGCTGGTCTTCATTCCCTACAGCATGATTAGTAGATATTCTGCCAGTAAAAGGCAGAACACTGGCTGTAACTCCAGAAGTATTCAAATCAAAAGGAATCCATGAATACCTAGTAGAAAGTAGCTTAATGCTGAAAGGATTATTTTTCTAAAATGTCAAGATTAAATCATAACTCCACACACTGTTTCAGACATTCCCATACAAGGTGGATAACATGATTTGCAATCGACACATATAACTGTAAGGCCTAAGATCTGCAACTTTTCTTATGGGTGAGAACGTCAACTTGTAGATATGGCTACACTGGCCTTCTGCATTGGTTTTATCATTGCTGACTCAATGTGATTGAAGCAGAAAAGCAAATCACAATCAGGGAAAGCCAGGAAAAATATATGCAAGTACCTAACCTCACAAGCAAGGTCCAAGAAAGTCATGGAACCACAAAGAATCAACTGTATGAGTTGTAGCTGAGAGGTCAGCTTCGTGAGAGCTGGGTAGAGGATACCAAGGGGAAAATTGGAGCAGTTCACTGATTGTTAGCTAGGTGCACAGAATCTGTTGCCATATGCTGTTTCTTACATCTGAAAGTCAAAAACGGCCAAATAATTTACAGTAGTTTCATAATCAGTATTTCTTATAACTCTAAAACACCAAGCCTTTGGCTCAGTCAGGATTCTCTGGCATGGCTAAAAATGAATTGATTCTAAAATTAACACCAGCAATATTGCTTGAGCAGTTTAATAAATAATTTATATGCATTATCTTATTGATTTTTCTTAGTAGTCCTATTTTTTTAACTTTTTATTTTGAAATAATTATAGACACACACAGCTAGGACACACAGAAGTAGGACAAAGAAGTCTTGATACATACGGCTCCGCTTCTCCAATGATGGTATCTTACATGACTGGAGTGCATTATATTAATTGGCACAATGAAATTAATTAGTCTACAGATCTTACTCAGATCTCACCAGCTTTTAAAATGTATTCTGTATTAGTTTTCTAGGGCTGCTGTAACAATGCACCGCAAACTGTGTGGCTGAAAACAACAGAAATTTATTGTCCAACTTCTAGAGATTAGAAGTCTAAAATCAATGTCATCATAACCATGATCATTCTGAAAGCTGCAGGTAATCCTTGACTGCCTCTTTCTAGTTTCTGGTGGTTTGTTGGCAATCTTTGGTGTTCCTTGGCTTGCTGCTGCATAAGTCCAGTCTCTGCCTTTGTTATGTGGCATCCTTCCTGTGTGCCTCTATGTCCAAATTTCCTTCTTCTTATCATGACGGCAGTTATACTTAATTAGAGCCCATCCTAATCCAGTATGACTTCTCTTCAACTTGATTATATCTGTCTGCAAATATTTCTAATAAAGTCACATTCATAGGTACTCAGGTTTAGGACTTCAACATATATTTTTACAGGGACACATTCATTCAAGAACATATTCATTCAAGAACACATTCAACCCAGAACATATTCATTCACCAAAACCACTATCTATCTTTCGTTGTAAGAGATGGAGTTCTTAGTATGTTGCCTTATCTTACAGATGGAAAAACTGAGACTTAGACATATAGAATACCTTGCCTAAAATTATGCATACCACAAGTGGGGAAACCTGGATTCCAATTCAAACTGTTTGACTGCAGAGTCTTCCCCACAGCCCACAATAAAGCTCGCACCTTGCTCAGAAATCACATGAAATTGAGTGGAAAGTGAAGGAAATGCAGACCCAGCCCCAAATATCAGACAATAGATCCTAGGGACTTGGCAGTTTTCAACTAGGGCAGTATAACCCTATCATCCAATACTAGTAACACTTGAGAGTATATAGGGTGGTTCTTCATTATAAAAGCTGGATGTTTTTCAGGGTCATTGAGAAACAGACTAAACTTGTAAAAAGTTACTGATGCCCGATGTCCTGAAGCAGGGACTGTGTAAAATTGCCTTTGCTGATGACTGGTGCTTCTGCCATTTTGTGCAGAAGGACAAACATATTAAAAGATTTGTTCATACCTAGAACATTGCTACCCAACAGAGAATCATCCCTTCCTATGTGCCAGTTGCACTTGTGTTGATAAGTTGTCTTTACCCTCTTTGTTATTTGTTCATTTTGTTTTGAGGGAGAGTCTTGCTCTGTTGCCCAGGCTGGAGTGCAGTGGTGCGATCTCAGCTCATTACAACCTCTGCCTCCTGGGTTTAAGCAATTCTCTGCCTCAGCCTCCTAAATAGCTGGGATTACAGGCACATGCCATCATGCCTGGCTAATTTTTGTACTTTTAGTAGAGATGCAGTTTCACCATCTTGGCCAGACTGGTCTTGAACTCCTGACCTCATGATCCACCTGCCTCGGCCTCCCAAAGTGCTGGAATTACAGGCGTGAGCCACCAACCAGCCTTATTGCTTTGTTCTAATGAGATCAGGATCTCTGATGCCTTCTACCTGTCTTCACCTTTTCTCTTTGCCCCTTTACTCACCATATTTCTTTGTCTTTTATCCCTTTTGGGGATGCCCTTTCCAATCTTTTTTTTTTTTTTATCTGAGTCTCACTTAACCTTGATGATTCAACACAAATCTCATCTACCCAAGTGCACTAATTCCTTGGTACCACTCTTGCATGATGTCCTCAAGCAGAGTTAACAACACACAATTTAATATCATATTATATAGTTTTTCATGTTGTTTTGACAGAGTCATGTGTGCAGGCCTCATGTTCCCAATTAGATTTTAAACTTGTTCATCACTGGGACTCTGAACTATTTTTTCCCTAGGTCTCCATAGTACTGAGGACACTTCTGAGCACACAGACAAGAATTTTTAGAAACAGGGACATTATCTGGAGCAGCTTTCTCAGAGAACAGTTAATTCCTTTTGGGTCAGAAGTCTAGGATGTTTAGAACTAATAGTTATGTAGAATGTGGAATTAGGAAAGGATTTTCTTTGTTGTCCTGGGTCTACTGTGTTCTTTAGTATATCTTCTGTAAACTAACAACTAACTTTTGCATTATAAAATATTGCACATAATAAAATATAATTAAACTTAAGCAAAATATAAAAATAGTATGCAATTCCATACTTAGTATAGCCACAATTTTTGATTATACTTCAAGATATATATTTTTTGTACCACAAAATGGGAATAAATTAGACATACTTTTTATAATCAGCTTTTTTCCACTTAATCATTTATGAGAATCTAGTCATATTAATAAATATAATGAGTACATTAAAATACTTACATTTTAACAGTGTGTCCTATTTTATGATCAAAATATAATTTGTTTTGGACATTTTAATTATTCATTTATTTTGACAAATATTTATCTATTACCTGACATAGATAAGGCACTGTTCTAAATGCCGGGTTTATAATTTGAACAATATAAACCTCCTGCCCACCAGATCCTTAAATTCTAGGAGGAAGTATTTCCATCTTTCCTATCAAGACTCTACTGTAGTAATGTCAATGGTGAATTGCCCTCCAGGAGCTATTGTCTCTAGTGAACATTGGACAATGTCTGCAGAGATGGAGAGATTTTTTTTTTCTTTTCCTTCTTTCTTTCTTTTTTTTTTTTTTTTTTTTTTTGAGACAGATTCTTGCTCTGTTGCCCAGGCTGGAGTGCAGTGGTGTGATCTTGGCTTACTGCAACCTCCACCTCCCAGGTTCAAGTGATTCTCCTGCCTCAGCCTCCTGAGCAGCTGGTATTACAGGTGCGTGCTACCACGCCTGGCTAATTTTTATATTTTTAATATAGATGGGGTTTCATCATGTTAATCAGGCTGGTCTTGATCTCCTGACCTTGTTATCCACCTGTCTCAGCCTCCCAAAGTGCTGGGATTACAGGTCTGAGCCACTGCGCCTGACCTAAAGAGATATTTTGGTTGTCACAACTTGCTGGCCATGTAGGACTGGGAGAATCAAGGGAGAGTTTGCTACTGGCATCTAGCAGGTAGAGACCACAGTGGCTGCTAGACACACCACAATGTACAGGACAGCACCCCCAAATTAATATATATATTCTAAAATGTCAATAGTGCCAAGGCTGAGAAAAATGGGTTTAACTTTGAGGTAATATAATTCTAGTCAAAAGAAATACACTTATAATTTAAGATCCCTGTGTAGACATCTTAATATGTGTAGACACTCCACTAAGAACTCTGTTCTCCTCACTATCTCTATCAACCTTTTAAAGTACAGAGGCATCCAGAAACAAATTACTCTTTAAACAAAAACAAGAATGTTAAATAATAGAATTTTAAGCACCGAAAAACTGATGAGGATGGTGAATGGGTAGAGAAATTCAAAAGGACTTGTTATTTTAGTATTCATCTTTTGATGTCTATTTAGTACTCTGAATTGTGATTCTGAAAGTGAGGACATTGTTTGAAAGTTATGGGGTAGTAAGTATAATTTTATAACAAGAAAACTAACTCATGTCTTCATTTTCCTAGTTTTTGTGACTTTTTAAAAAAATTTCCTTCAGAAGAAGAGGATTCACCCATATATAAAATCGATGTTTTACATTTTAATGAGGCATCATAATTTCATATATATTTCGAACATATATTTTGTTTGACCTCACTAGAAAGGGGATTGATAGTTTTCAGAGCATGTGGTGAAATTACACAGGTTATGAATGTATGCATGTTCCCATCTTATAAATTTATGTATGCAGATAGGAATAATTTATGGATATATAGTTTGGTACACATTGATGCATCTTTGTACTAAAGTCCACCATAAAAATTCCTTTTTGTAGGGGGGTGTAGGGAAAATAAGTCAGAAAAAAATATTAACACAACTAATATAAAATTTTTTACAATCTGTCAAAAATTATGCCTTACAAGAATTAATCATTTTTATTTATTTTGCCAACAACTGGTGACTTCTTAAATTGCCTTTATTAAGACATTTTAACATACATAGTTGAGTTAAAGGTGGTTATATGAACACAGAAAGCCACCATCACAATTTAATAGTGGGCTATATTTGGGAATAGGAGGAGTTGCTATATCATATTCCTTTGTGTCAAAATACATATTTTTGAATGGTAAATGATTCTACTTAATTATGGGCTTGAATGCATATGAATCATAAAATGAATTCTTCATAGTACAAAATAGTCAAATAATATTCTCTATTTATTCTCCACTTCACTGTGGGCAGTAGCATTGCTATGCTGGAATTTTTAAATGTAACATACAATAACACAGCCTTTCTAATATTTCAAACTTAAAAAATTCAGTGTTATATAATAGAAATCCTTAATATTCAACTGCCTTAAGTGATCATTCTGTTTTCTAGAGAAATAGAAACACCTATATGGTGTTTTTCAGAGCTAATGAAATGTCATGAACTTATCCTCTAAAACTGAGTGTATTCTTGCATATTTGCCCTTGATATGAGCTTGATATTGTAGAATATGAGCTTGGCAAGTTCTTTATATTCTTTAAGGCTCATTTTTTTCCCAAATATGAAAAAATTTAAAAAATGGGAAGACATAAATTTCTCAAACGTTTTAAGTTTATATAAACTGCAATAATTAAAACAGTTTAGCACACTCATGGGTGTATAGACTGGAATTACAGCCATATCGTTATTTTTCTTTAAAATAAAGTTGTAGATTGTTTGCGTTAAACTGCTATATATCAACACTAATAAATCTCAGAAGCACAATGCTGATTCTTAAGAAGGGATGGAGCAGGGAGAGGGTTGACTGGGCAAGACAATTCAGGAGAAGTGTAGCTATGTGGGTAATGAAGTGACATGGTGGGTTTCACAGGGGTTTCACACGTAAATGTTACATTATTCTTTGTAATTTGTTGCATGCCTTCCTTAAAAATTGAGTGTCCAATTGTGCCTACTCCCTAATTAGTGATCATCAGAACATCGGGTTATCCTCAGATATTCCTAGCATCTTATTTCCATACTGCACAACCCCTTTCACTTCATTTGTACCCCAGAGAGCAAGTTTTAGCTCAGTGCATGTATTTTTGTAGCACTGTGGGTGAAGCTTAAAATGTTCTTCACATATTGTTCTCTGTGTCTATTTACTCAGTAATTTTTATAACCAGCAAGATGATTTTCTTTGTAGATTGCCACTGTAAGGTTTTTTTCCCTTGCGTTTATCTCTGTGGCTGTGTGCTTATCTACCTGTTTACCTTTTGTACTGCCCCACAAAAGTTTTTGTCAAGCAGAAGAAATCGTTATGTATTTTTAATATAGTAAGAGCGAAGAGTGAGATTCTTGTCAGTCACCCAGCTATGAATGGGAGGTTTCTGGAATTTCAAGTCTATGAGTTACCTCCAGTTTACATATGTTTGAAACTTTTGCTAGAACTTATTTACAAGTTTCAGAGAGGGCTGTTTTACTGGTTAAAAAAGAAAGCTCTTTGCAGAATCCAAGTATAATGCTTACAATGTTAGAGAAGATTAGCTTTAAGCGAATATTTTTAATCTCTATTTTTTTTCCAATCAGTTCCTCAAATAAACATTTGACTGACTGACAATTAGTAGGTGTTACCTGCTAGTTTGAAAGTTAATTTTAATTTAACCTTCACATTGTTGAAGAAAAGAATTACCACTCACTTGATAATTAAATTTAATTGGACTGAGGATTTAAATGTTGTCTTGACACCAAACATTTCAAATGTTGTATATTTCACTAATTTAATTCAACTCCCTGGGACCACAACTACTAAATATATTTAATCAACTTGTGGTACGTCTCTATAAGAAAGTGAATTTAAAAGCCCAATTGCTGATATTTGAAAATGAAAATCAAAACCAAAGGTAAAGCAATATCTTTTCTGTTCTGAGTTCTGAACTGTGCATATAATTTTTATTCCAGAGCTTGACTATCTGTGTTTTTTTTTCTTGCCTGTCTTTTAATCAGTGCCATCATCAACTGTCTACCCATCCTAATATCTATCATTTATTAATCATCTTCCATGTTTCAAATATTCAGTCAGGTTTTTTTCCCTGTATTAAAATAAGTCTCACAATGCTGTTTTGTTAAAAATTATTTTTATTTTAAAATACAGAAACGAATTCCAAGACACTGTGATAAAAGTTGCTGTTTTCTGACTAACACAGCTTTCTCCTCTTTTCTACATCTTACACGTCTCCCTCAAGATAGGAAAACGATCTATGTTGGAATTATTACAGTGCCATAGAAAGTGATTTTGCATGAACATGTGATCAAATATGGATCAGTTAAATGAATTCTTTAGTATTTTTCTAACTGAAATTGCTAAGGAAGACATCTCCTCTATTCAGTCATACAACGAGAAATAAGTAAATCTGATGATGTAGGCAGCAACTGTGCTTCCTTCTATGCAGAAAAAGATAACACCAAAGCTTGAAAGTAGAAATGAGGGATACATACCAAGTAATTACTAATGATTTTGAGTGTTTAGATCCAGTTATAACCAGAGTTTCTCAATTTTGGCACTGCTGACATTTTGGATTCCACATTTCCTTCTTGTGAGGACTATCTTTCGCTGATATCTACACAGTAGGTGCTGAGAGCATCCCTTTTCACATAATTGTGACAACAAAAATGTCTCCAGACATTGCCAAATGTCTTTTGATGGGTTAGGGAGGGTCAGCATCATTTCCAATTGAGAACCACTCAGTTGTAACCAAGAATATCATCTACCATTCTATTGGCTAATTTTCTAGCTATGAAATCATCCCCATTTGCTTAAACTCATCTGAATTTGGTTTTTATAAAACCACAACCAAAGGAATCTTGACTAATATGAAAATGATAAGTTGCCCAGGGTCAGTAAATCCTGAGCACTATGCTAAGGGGGCGTGTGCAGTGCCATGAGAAAAACAGAACAGTTAACTTTTGTGTATGTATGGGAGCAGACAAAGGAGAAATCAGGCTGCAAAGAGTTTTAAGTGAGTTTTCCAGATTGTTGGCCCAAGAATCATGTGAACTGAGGTGTGTTTCCAAAAAATATATTCTGAATTTATTCTCCCAATCATTGGGAAATGATTAAATAAGCAAAATGGTGTTTCTGTTTCTTATTATAGGACTTTTCAGAGACATGAATATGATAGCATTCTTTAATAGTCTCCACCAGTTTCTCAAGTTCTTTAACTCGTGTTTGTTCAAATAGCTCCTATATCTTTCATGACTAACATTCTGCAGAACTCAGTACGAAAAATGTAATGGTCCACCAATACAAAACACATCCAAGGTAGACAGAAAGTGGAGGGTGAAGAATGAAGCATTCCTTATTCTTGGTACGTGGAGATGGTAAAGTTGTCAGAATCAAAATGGAGTCACTAATCTTAAAAAACAAACAGACAAGAAACATCAACACAAATCCTGACAAATAAAACCAAAGAAGGCCATGAAGAGAAGGTTCTCATTATTGTGTGACTGATAGCATAAAAGACACTACAAAAACCACAACCTTGCACAAAAAAACACTGAAACCTTATATATTAAAAAAAAAAAAAATTCTGCAAGGGCATCTGCTCAATAACTCCCTATCCGGTGTTGGATTGGTGTCACTATTGTTATTGATCTTTGTCACCAAGAATAATGATTTCAAAACAATTATGTACTCGTCCTTATTGTTTTTTAAAAAATACTTTTGTCATCCTTTATCTCCTTGAATAAGCACATAATTTACTATGACACAAACATTCACATTGCAATGCTCTAATCCCAACATATTTTCTTTTAGAAAATCTCTGTTATTAGAGAGATCCAAGATGGCCGATTAACAATAACTCAGGATTGTAGCTCCCAGTGAAAGCGCAGAGAGCAAGTGGACGCCGCACTTTCAGACGAATTTTTGTTGCCCACAGACTAGGAGATTCCCGGCGGAGGAGCCACACGGGTCGCCAGCGCGACTTTTTTGGCCGGCGCGGCT